>LOEQ01001289.1:146457-164185 GCA_001685075.1 Bramus lutescens
ACTGCCTGTGAGGCTTGAAGGTCTCCATGCCCTCCCCAAGCCATGGCTTTTCTAGTTCCTACTTTTCTTCACTTGATGGTACCAGTTGTCATCCATCATTGAGGGTCAATGCCAAGTGGTCACTTGTCTATATCTCTGCCCAGGACTTCCATTATCTATGACATTTACTACATTCTTCCCTCTGAGCTCCTCTTCCAATTGTAAGCTGCTGTGGGTAGGAGAACGCAGCCAGGGCTCAAACACTGTGAGTGCCCCTACCAGGGTGTGTTGATGTCATTCAGAACTCTGAACTTCGCTTGGCTATGGCTCTCTTCTTTCTTTGTGGGACCCATAAACCCTTTCAGATAAATCAGGACTGTGCACGCATGCCCTCAGGGGTGCTGGCTCCAAATCTTGCTAGGGTACCTTACCAGTGAATGAAGGAATATTTGGGGAAATATATAAATTGTCTGCTTTTAATGATTTAGAGTTACATCTGAGAGATCATGGTAGATCAATGTATCTTTAGGAATGTTTGTCTATGTTCAAACTCAAAAGATAATGTCAGCTTTTCAGTGATGGGCAGTAGCTACAAAGCTATCTTTAGCATCATCTGCTTAAAGGGCAAGATGGAGACCATCTGTTAGAGTCAGTCAGTCTCACTGCCCGCTAATCTGCAGAGTGTACACATTACTTAGGCATAAAATGCACTTTACTTTTTTATTTCTGTTTCTGAGTACACGTGTGCCTTCACACACCACAGAGCACCCTTGGGGAAATAAAACATTCTATGGACAGCCTCTTCCCAAGCAAAGGGTTAATGGTAACCATGGCAACTGCCTCCAAGAATAGCATCATCTGCAGCAGCATTCATGCTGGGGCCGTCGACAGAATGGTTATAAATATACCTATTAGCAGGCTGAACTGAATCTTTAAACAGCACTGTGGGGAGAAAGGGTACCTAAAAATAGCTCCCACGCTTATATCTGAAGATGTGTCCTCAGAAAAACCGCATCTTGTGCACATACTTTCACACATACAGGGAGATTTTTTTTTAATTTTCTCTTTTTCCCTAACAACGAGCACCGAACACTGGAGAAACATAAGAGACAATGCAGTGTTTTATGATCTTCTAATTTCTTTGCAAAATTCTAGAAAACAGCCTCTACCCCAAAACAGAGCAGGCCACTGGGTATGGGTCCAGATTTAACAGTCAGCAGGTGATGGGGTGGGACAAGGTGGCCCAGAGCCTGCACAGCAGGGTGATCGGCACATTCCGTATGCCATGATCACATAGATGGCTGTTTCTGCAGTGGCCCCACGTGAACACACTGGGGAGAGATAATGGCTGCTCCCAGCAAGGGGCCAGCCAGTTCCATTCTACGTCCACTAGCCCTGTTCAGTGTCTACTTTACTCAAACAGTCATCTCCAATGTTCCTGAGGCCTCACTCACTCTTCCCCTAAGGACAGTGACTCTGCACACATGACAGAGAATGAGAACTGGACAGTTGCAGGCTTGAGCTTCAGCTTAAACACATCTCCAGAGTTCATTGCTTTACTGTTAAAGAAGGCTGGTGGAGTGGCTACTTAAGAGCATGCCCAGTACAGGAGGGTCTAGCTCATAAGTCCTTCTCCTTGCCTTGACTACCTCCCACTCACAGGGCACTCTGAGGGCAGAGGCCACAGTGCCCGAACAACATAGGAACATGGTGCTCAGCTAAAAAGAAGCTGCCAGGCAATAAGTTAGCCAGGTACAGCATTGTAGGACAGGGCAGGGAAGAAAGGAAGCCACACCTCTCAATGGTAAAAGTATATGGCTAACTGCCCAGCTCACTGCTGTCTTCTAGTCTCCAGGTCTAAAGTCGTAATCAGAAGGCTTCTGCAAAAGCACGTTAGGTCTGCCACCTGGCTTACACCAACCACCAGACACAAGAGAAAGGTGCATCTGTATCAGAGACACCAAAGTGCTCCTTAATGCTAATGAGCAGGGCATGTCCAGTGTTTGAAAGTCATAAGTTTGAGTCAGTGCCTTCTATTCCTCCCTATTTGTCCATTGTCTCTATACATTTATCGGAATGTCTTAGCTACAAGTACATCACAAGCCTGATAAAGCAGGACCACTCGACTTGGGCAAATCCCTCAGTTAGTTCTGCCTGGTCTTGGCTTCTGTTTCTACCATATGAATTCTACTGTCAGCTCTCCCAGTTGATTTTAAACTCCATGAGTAAGCTGTGAACTGTGAATTAGCATGGGGGCAGGGCAGGTCAGATGACATCTTCACAAGGCTGAATACTCCATCCATGAGCATGGTATATGACGGCCAGTCTAGCTGATCCGCTCGTGCTTCATGCTCACCATTACTTAGCTCTCCTCAGAAAGGTGCTGAAAGCATCATTGGGTTTCTGTCTAACGGGTGCTGTAGAAAGCTGATTCATGAATGTAAAGGCTTCAGATAGGCTTTTCAAGCTGCATTGGATTAATACAGAACAATGAGATCTGTTTTTTAATCTTGAACCAAGAAAATATAAATGCTATCACTTAGTTCACACAGGCTACACCTAGATTCACCACACAGAGAATCCTCTCATCTGTCAATCAGGTTGGTTCAGGTTACCTTGTCCTAATGCACATACTTCAGATATCTTTATCTTTCTTCTTGCATTAACTTGAGCTAGGACACATTCAAGTAGGGACAGAAACGATAGGCAGCTTTGACTTGCTCACAACCTAAGGGTTAAGGGGTTTTGGTCAGACCTTAAGAGATCAGGTGTCAGCCGGGCAGTGGTGGCACACGCCATTAATCCCAACACTTGGGAGGCAGAGGCAGGCAGATCTCTGTGAGTTCGAGGACAGCCTGGTCTACAGGAGCTAGTTCTAGGACAGGCACCAAAGCTAGATCAGGTGCCAAGTTTTACCACTAAGTTCGATATTTCCTAGGGTTTTTTTTTAATAGATAGCTTTTACAAGCCTAATAATTTCCATTTCCATCTTATTATCTTATTTTATCCTAATTATTGTGGACAAGCAGTGGATTTTCCTGACTTATTCTAAAATTGTACATTTTTGTTTTCCCTCAGTCTGTTAGTCATGAGATGAGCAACTTGCTGACAAAGAACCATCTTGTGCCTGCGAGAGAAGGGCTCCCTAGTCGCACAAGTGCTCCCTAGTCACACAAGTGCTCCAAAGTCACACAAATGCTCCCTAGTCACACAAGTGTTTCCTAGTCACACAAATGCTCTCTAGTCACACAAGTGCTCCCTATAGTGACAAAAATGCTCCATAGTCACAAAAGTGCTCCTTAGTCACACAAATGCTCCCTAGCTGTGGCACGGAGTTCATTTCCTTCTCTGCAGATAATGACTTGCTAATAATTCATCTTGGGTTCTTTTTCATTATGTTGAAATTTTAGCTGCTAATGAAACTCTTGGATCCAGAACTCAGCTAACTTTCTCAGAGTCTGCCTTACTTCTGTGCCATGAAATGTTTACCTTGTTTCCTAGTCATCTGGCTTTCTCCTTTTAAACTTCCCCTGTGGTGGCCTCAGGCCTTTGTGTCAAGAACAAGGAAGGCATGAGCTCCTGAGGCACTTTAGCTGAAATTCCATGCCAATATCAGGGCTTAATTCCAACCTTACTGACTTTCCTTGTTTCAAACTTTCACCTAAACTAAGGACATATTTCCTTAAATGAGACAAAGACTAGTAAAGTACCTTGTAAAATCCATAGCATAGACATACATTATCAACAAATTGCTAAATGTTCAATATATGAGTTATATTTTTTCAAAACCAAGGTCTTCCAATTACATATTTCAAGAGTTCCTGAGTATTTATCTAGTAAATTCTTCCTCTTCATGGTGTGGAAACACATCGAACAGTGCTGTACTTGGAGGTAGCTATGCAGCTATGGAGGGATGGGGGTCCTCGAGCCATGAAGGCCATGGGAGTGAGTGCATGGCCACAGTAAATGCCAATCTGCCCATCCACGACACAACAGGACCTGAGGAAGGCTTGGAAAAGAACTGACGTCCAAGCTTGAGGAGTGTGTATCATATTCAGGGATAAAGAAAGGGATGCATGTGCAGGAGATGGAAAGTGGTGGAAACACACACACAACACTTTGAACTGGGCTAATATTCAAGCCACATGCATCTCCATTGAAAAAGATAAAAAAAAAAAAGCAAGGCCCTGGTTCTTCACACTACGATCCCTGAAAACAACTTGGGTGCTAAATCTCCCCACCTTAACAACATGACTCATGCCTGCCCCTCTGCTGATACAAGGCCTCTTGTACGTTGTGAATGCTATCTCTTGCTCTGAAGCTGCCTGCTTAGCCATTTCTGCACACTGTAACTTTGGCCATGTGACTTAATATCCATAATCTGTCTCTGCTTTCTTTAAAAAAAATTTTTTTAAAATGGGACTCAAAGTACCTGTAAAATGATTTTGATAACTAACCAACTATACCAGTACTCAGATAGGAGCTCTCCCTCTATAAGGCCGGAAGTTACCAATTTCTCCATTGCTCCCTATGTTTGTGTGCATATTTGTTTTGTTTTTACGGCTGTTGTTTTGAGACAGGGTCTCATACAGCCCAGGTTCGCCTTCAACTCTTTATGAAACAGAGGCTAGCCTTGAACTCCTGATCTTTCCGCTTCCACCTCCTAAGCACTGGGATGACGGGTGGGCACCACCATACCTGGCTTTCTTCTACAGGCTTCCCTCCCACGCTCCCATTTCTTGGCCTCATGTCTTAGTCCGCGCTAAAGTTTTAAACAGTTAAACACCCACTTTGTGCTTTGTCTATTTCTGGTCTTCTTATCTACTCTAGCCGCCCCCCACCCGTGCCACCCCCTTCTTCTGCTCTCTTTGCTATAAACTGCATGGTGCCTCCACAGGCAAAAGCATGTTTGCATGTCTGAATGCCTCTGCCATGCTAACAATACCTCCACCTCTGATTTAATATATATTTATATGAATTGCTTTATTTATTTAGCGAGAACAATGGATACGCTCATAGCACGCAGACAAGATTCTCATGCATGTCTAGATTTCTTGGCTGACGCCTCTTTTTGGCCTGAGACAGTAGGTCACACTGGCTAATGCTGTGCAGATAAGTTGTCTGTGCCAGATAAGAAGCTCCGTTTCAATTCCGTTGTCATAAAGTAGTCATTACATTTATTTTAAACTGATAACTCCAGGGTGAGAAGATGAGAAACCAAAGATTAGATCAAAACTCACTAAAATGTTTTTAGGATTCTTTTTATCTTAAGCACGAACATCTATCCAACCTAAAGGGGTGCAATTATGACAGTCAGACAGACAGACAGACAGTCAGACAGACAGACAGACAGAGCTCAATCACCAACATCTTGTGGTTTTCATCAACATGCTTTTATACGTGAATGTCAATCTAATTCTCAGAACAAGTTCCAGGGGATTAACTCCCAGAAGCATTTAAGCCGAGGCAGAGGCCACAACAAAAATAACATAGGCTGTCTCAGCAGCCCACAGGACCAGCACCAAAGCCACAGGTCCAAGGTACACGCGCACACACCAGGGGAGCATCAGCATGGAGGGAAGGCAAGTGTGCTGTTATCCCTCTGCTCTTGCCATCCTACTGCATGTCCCTGGAAACACAGAAGTGAAAGGATCACCATAGCCCTGCCCTGTTACTGTACAAGTGGGCAAGGCCAACAGGATGGTGCGAGTTACCCCAGAAAGGGAGTGTTTGGGGAGCCGGGCATGTACTGGATATTACACACACACACACACACACACACACATCCATATATGCCTCAGCATTTTAACAGGAATGAGTCCCTCCACTTGCAGTGTGAGAGTCCTCCCATGGGACAAAGAGCATCTTGTTTCACTTTCATACCCACATTCTGAATTCTTTTCTATGCAGAGAAGAAAACTCCTAGTCCTTCATGTTCTCCTCATCCGAAGACAAGTTTAAGTGCTGCCTACCTTGAACTTACTCTGATTTTGCTAAATATATATAGTATCAAACTACTCTATAAATGTGTATTTCTATACCCACAGATTAGTACAGCTCTCGGAGCTCAGAAGAGAAGTTTCTTCGTGTAGTGGGTGTGTTGATGGAGAAACTCACGACTGGCTGACGTGCAGAGAGCAAGTGACTGTGAAATGCACAGCCACGAACAGGACACCTGGACCATAACCACCCTGCCTGAGGCTCGTGGACCGTAGCAGAAGAGGGAGCAGAAAGACTGTATGAGCCAGAGGCCAGGGAGGGCCAGCGTGTAACGGTGCCTTCTGGGCATGACAGGACGCTGCCCTCATGATTCACAGCTGCTGTGGCTACCTGTACAAAATCAAGCCTGTTGGCATTCCAGCATGGAATGGGAAGAAGTTCACTAGCCTCTACCCTTAGTTGACAGCTGACGGGACTCTGGGGAGGGAAGGTCAGTTTTCTTTAAGGGTAGTGTCCCTGGTAAGTTGACTGCATTCCCAGCGGACAGCCCCACCCCTATGTGTATATGAGCAGCACAAACTAGACTTAGTGGCTGTTTTTTAAAAGGAGGGGGGATATGAAATTGGGAAGGATGGAGTAGATCAAAGTATGTTATATGCATGTATAAAATGCTCAGTGAATTAATAGTATTACTTCTTTTTTTTTCTAAGACAGGGAGGGTTTCTCTGTGTAACCCTGGATGTTCTGGAATTCACTCTGTAGGCAGGGCTGGCAGAGATCCACCTGCCTCTGGCTCCCAAGGGCTGGAATTTAAGGCGTGAACCACCACTGCCCAGAAATATTATGCTTTTCTTTCTGTTTGTTTTTTTTTTTTTAAAAGAACTGCTCACCCGTGTTCTTGTTCTTATAGCCCAGTCACCTCAGTGTATTCCAGAGACAGACTGTACTGCACAGGGATGAAGGCAGAAAGCAGAATGGCAGCATCCCACACCCACCTTGGACATCACACATCCTGTCAAGGCCTCAGGGCCTCTCTGTCCAGACTCCACGAGATGCTTCCTCAAGGTTCCTGTTCAGGGGTCTGCTTACCCCTGACTTCCTGCAACTCAGAGAAAACTCCCAGGGGTTTACATCCAGAGTCACAGCTAATAGCACTGTCTTTACCACACAACAGCAGAAACCACGAACCTTCTCAGAACTGGGACACTCACAGTTCCTGGCACAAGGTGAATGAGATAATGAACAACTTGGGTGGAGCTATTCTGATTTTTGTGCTCAGTGTTTCTATTTATTGCTGCAATCTGTTCATATTTGATCTGGGCTGCAAGTTGTTAGGTCGCGGACACTATTTACAGCCATGCTCCAGAGATAACACCTTCTCAGAAGAGCGAACACATATGGGGATCGTTTGCATAGCAAGCCCATTGTATGTAAAACAGGACACAGGTGAATTTGTAATGCACTAAAGTGTAGCAGCCTGTCACGGGAAGCTAAGACAACAGTCGGGAAAGCACTTTGCGGGTGACAGGCCTAATGAGTGTTATGATGCTGTGCCCAAGAGCTCCAATGCCACCCCTTCAGTCTCATTCTGCTGTGTCCTAGCCTGCTTGCAGAGAACCACTCACTGTGCCACTGACAGGGTTAGGTGCCCTTCAGTAGCACAGCAGCCTTAAACAGACCTAGAAATCAAAAGCAACTGATTCGGAGGCCTTAACACTCTCACATGGGAGTAGGGGCAGCCCTGTCTGTGACTCAACACCCACTACATGGGGGCAGCAGGCTGTTAACAGTCTGTAAGTTACAGCAATTTCTAGCTCATCGTCTCCAGTTTATTCATTCTCATCTGGGGCAGACAGGGCAGCTCCATCACCACTGTGGGTATAGGCCACATACCTATATGTGTGTGTATAGATTATATGTATGCATGTGTCTGCACTAATGCTCAGCACATACCAGCCTTGTTAAGGGTAGCAAGCTGGGGAGATATTCAACTAGAATGGACATTTGTTCATCCAAAAATGGCAGAGCATGTCAAGCCAGCAGGCAGGCTGTTTCTGACCATCATGGCCATGACACTGAGGGCTCAACATATGCTAGGCCCTGGTGCAATGTCTGGGCTTATAGTACCTCACTTTATATCGCAATGACCTTGCCTGTATTATTATCTGTCTACAAGGGAGGACCCCTGAAGTTCGAAGAGGTCACTGGGGTGGACACAAAAGGGTGAAAGGGATCTCGCCAAGGGAACAAGTTGGAACCTGGGCCAGAGAGGAGATGAGACCAAGGTGACCAAGAGGAACCTCTAAGGTCAGATAAGAGACAGAAGATGGGCAATGGCCACATTCAAGAAGAGGGTCCCAAGCAGGGGTCAGGCAGGGAGTGGGGACAGTGGGAGAAGCAGATCTCCAATGGTCCTGGGGCTCAGGATTAAGGAAGAGAAACTTACACGGGCTCCAGGTCCTGGGCACATTCTGTATATGGGGGTTGTACCTCAGCACTATCTCTTTATAGACACTTAAGACCAAAATAAGTAAGTTTGTCTTGCTTCTGTAGATACCAGGGTGTGCAGGGAACACTCTCCTGGAATAAGACAAAGGAAATTGCACCTTATACTTGCTGACCAGAAGTGATGCCTGCAAGATGGGCATGCCAAACTCCCACACATGGGCTCAAATAATCAATATCACAGAAACAGGTGTATGTCGGGGGAACAGCTGACAGCAGATGAGGGGTATGGAAGAAGGAGGGGTTCTGGCACCCCATTTCTGCTCATGACTCAATGGTGCCAACTCACAACCTTAGGTGGGTCTGGGCTCTGTCCCCTGCTGAATGGGGTACTGTGGGTAGTTCCTCCTCCTGTCTCTCAGCAAGACTGGTAGAGATAAAGAACCACAAACTGGGTGGCTGAAATGCAGAGCAACTAACTGTCTTATAGTGCTGGAGCTCCAAGTGCTACAGGGCTGGGTCCCCTGTTGGCCTCTCGATTTGGTTTATGAATGGCCGCCTTCCTTCATAAGCAGGTATCAGTCTCCCTGTATGTGTGCCTCCCTCCAGAGCCACCTCCACCCCCAAAACAAGGATACTTACGTAGATCAGGTTACCCAAAGACCTCACGCTGACTGTGCCACCCCTTCAGGGGTTAGGAAACAGCTCCAACCTGAAACTGGGTTCCCACAACAGTGTTTGCTATCAGCCAACTCCCCTTCTCATTCTTCCTCTACGTCCCGTGCGGGGGTCTCCCAAGCACAGCAAGGGCACCTGCCTTCGTCAGACTCCCACTCCTCATGTCAGGGAAGAAGTGTGAAGCCACCTGTGTGTTAAGACAAGTCCGTGGACATCGCTGTACATCACCCCATCTCCTATTTATTTACGTTAGCTACAGCTAGGTAAAGGCATTCCCAGGTGCTCATGTTAGATAAACATGAAGTTTAGAATCAGTCCAATAATTTGTGCACAAGAACCAGCTTGGATTTTGATGGAGAAGGCACTGAATCTGATATCTGTGTGGGCTGTATTGCCCCCAGGACAACAGGAAGTCTTCTAAACCATGAACATGGTATTCTTCTCCACTGAGTTAGTCTTCAGGATTTTTGGATGATATTTTGCAATGACTGGTATACAAGTCAATACCTGTTTGGATTAAATTTATTACTAATAATTTCATGACTTGAGCATTAAGAAAATCATTGTCTCTTTAACTTCATTTTCTGACTGATCTATCCAGAAATAGAACTGATTTTTGAATATAGATCTCACACCCTGCAAATCTTCAGAATTTGTCAGTACTGGTGATGTTTTCATAATTACTCAAGACCACTTTATCCACAAACAAAATGTCATCTTGCTTCTTACTTTCCAAACTGGATGCTGTGAATTCCATCTCCTGGCCCAATGCCCATGACTAGAACTTTCTATATGAGGCTGAGTGGAAATGACAAGAGAAAACATCATTGTCTTCTTCCTGGCCTCAGGAGGAAGGCTGTCAGTCTCGCCCCAGGTGTGCTACAGCTGTGGACCATCCTTAGCCATGCTGTTATTCCAATTAGGTTATGGCTTCCTTTCACTCGCTATTTCCTATTACAGAGATTCTCTCTACAGCTGCCAAAGAGATCCTGCTAAGACGAAAGGCCGCATCTGCCATGGCCTTTTCCTTAGACCTGAGGATTCTGCCCAAGCTCAGACCCCTCCTCCTCACTTCCCGGAGATTACTTCTCACCACCTTTGCTTCACTCATTACATCCAGCAACATATCCAATTTGTGATTTTCCCATTTCTAATGTATCTGTAACTTGACTTTCTTCTACCCCTTCTGCTTGGAAAGCAAGTCCTCATTGGCTGATATGAACTGCCTTCCTCTGTGCTACAAACATCCATGCCATGGGCCACCTTGCATTCTCTTGTTACTTCTGCAGGTCCATCTTCTCCTCCACAGACAACAACTGTCCGAAAAGTATTGTCTCTGTGTTAGTGACATTTACTCTGGGCATTTGACACAAGGCCACATATGAATGCATGCATGAATAAATGAATTCTCAAAGCCATCCTCCACTACTGACCAAGTGATTTTTTAAAAAGTAAAACCTTGATTATAATACTCAATTACTATATATCCTTCAGGAGCAATCTGTACTCTTTTCTGTAATTTTGCAAAATACAGAGTTCTCCACAACCTGCTCCTGCCTGTCTCTCCCTTCCCATAACCTGTGACACACCCTAGAGACCACACACAACTCTCCCAACTCAACAGGCTCCCAGGGTGCTCATGCCAGACCCTCTGTCCCTCCCCTCCATCTGGAAGCTGTGGATCATCCACTCACACATGACCCTTGGGTCCTGTGCCTGGTATCTCAGAGCACCTTGAACCCCAAATCTAAGTCTGGAATCACAGTCACCTCCATCCTGCTACTCCTATGGAGGTCCCATCCCTTTGCCAAGTGTCTAGGCCTAGCAAAGACCCACTGGTCATCCAAACACCCAGGACACCCACGCACACACACTACCGTGTGCCACCTTCTGCTGTTCCACAGGACTTCTGAAGTCCACCCACTCTCTGGCACCATGCCACCACCTTACTCCCAGTCACAGCTGGTTTCCTTGCTTTGGCACAGCAGCTGCTCAATGGCCGGCTGTCTCCACACTGCACCTGGGGTGAACCCTCCAGCCTGCTCATTCATCCCCTCCTTATTTGCAGTCCTCAAGTTCTCCTCCCAGTCCCTAGCTGCCCTGCTGAAAGAGCTCCACCTCCTGCGGCCTTGCATGTGGCTCTCCTGACCCTAAGCACTCTGCCTCTCTTCTTCCCATTGCTAGAGCTTACTACATCAGTCTGCTCTCAGCTTGCCCTTCACCTCCTCAGGAAAACCCGTGCCAATACCCTTGACTAAGCCAGTCTACAGCCACTTGGAACCACGGCCCTTATTGCATAGCTTTCCTGTAAGTCTGAAGTAACATATCATGTCCACAGACAGAACCTGGTGGGAGAAGGTGTCACAGCCCACCTGGGTACAGCATATATGTACCTTATCTATTCTCATAGGTACCTCTCAGAGAAACAGCTCTGCCATGTGCTGCTGGCCTCCCAGGGCAGTCTTCCAGCTTCTGTCAGAGCCCATTTGCTTCATTCATGCAGTGGCAAGCTCAGAAGAGACATTCCCTCCTTGGTAAAGGAGCTGTCAGTATAGCCGTGATGCCTATGCTATAGGGAGAACCCCTGCATCTGGCAGAAGGAAAAGACCCACGTGACAACCCATAGGACCCACAGATGTCCATCTGAGAAACTACTTCAGTAACTTAAAAGGAGAGTCTTGTGTGTATTGAAACAAAACCCTTCAGTGAAGACAGATAAAGTTCTTTGGTCTATTGACACATGCCTCCCCTTCTTTGGCTGTCAATCAATGCCCAAAAGAGCAGGGGAGAAAAATCAATTACCTAATTTTGTCCTTGTATCAGTTGCGGGATTGATTTGGCAATGCCTGATGGGAAAGGGTTTGTGTTCCCACAACACAGATGAGGCTCTCAGGCTGGAAATGCAGCTCATGGAAAAATGCTGCCAATACCCAATCCTAACAGAGAGAAAAGTGAAATGGGAACAGCTCCTTGTGTCTTCAGAGACATTGGCAAACATCTCCAACAGCTCGCCTGAGTGTGCCATGTTTGAGGACATGCATCCTTTAGATGACCAAAGCGGTCAGCACCCTCCCCAGGGATGTCACAGAGTAGAGGGCTACAGACAGGTATGGACCTGTGAGCCTGGCGTGCAGACACACACCTGGGTGAGGGAAGACAACACTGCTTCACCTCTTCAGAGATTCGGTGCACTCTCTTCCTAATTAGCAAGGGCAAAAGTCAACGTAGATGGGACAGTGGCAGGGCCTGATCTGCAGGAAGCCCTCAGCATGCACTGTATATATCCCGGCTTTTATCATATGACTTCTCTAGCATCGGTGACAAACACATTGAGCCAACATCACTGGCTGGGGCACCAGGAGACACAAACGCTGTAGCTAACTCCAACACCCAGCCGTATAGAGCTTCACATCTGCTTCTGTGTAGCAAAATGGTGAGGATGCCCCACACAGGCTCCATAACTGGTACGGGCTCCAGTGGCCTCTGGAAAGGAGTCACAAAGGGCTGCATAACATTTCTATTGTCATTGCAAGCAAACTATTAACAAATTATTCTTAATCTGTTTCCTTTCTACCATATAAATAAGAAGCCACATGATTTCTTATCGAAATATAGCAACAGCTATATCTACAGGGGAAACTAGCTCAGCTCTGCCATGAGAAAGAAGAGCTAAGGGGCCAACCTCAGCTCCCTACCCATTTTCCCTGGTCAGCAGCTGAGGAGCGAGAGGGTAGGAATTAGTGTTTAAGTTAGAAGCAGGGATGAAGGAACACAGCCACCAATCTGATATGGAGGCTGTCATGGGACCTCTAGAAGAGAGAGATGGCTGAGAAAACACATAAAAACAAGAAAGTATGAAAGCAGAGAGAAACACACACGTATGTATGTATGTATGTATGTATGTATGTATGTATGTATGTATGTGTGAATGCATGCATGCAGGGAAGAAAGAGGCTCAAAACTCCACGTTCAAAAGCAGGCATGAAACCAAGACCGTGCAGTGACTCGGAAGCACACGTCCTCTACCGGCAGCCTGCCTACCTTCTCCCCCAGGACAGGCGGGCAGTGGGAGGGATGAGGAGCTCACCAGGATGGATGGAGAAATGAGCTGTGGCTTGCGAGGAGCACTGGCAGACACCAGGAGAGCCTGCATTCAGGAGCACTACACAGAAGCTGCCATTGGAAGGTGGTGGTGGGGGGGGATGTCTTTCAAAGGAAAACCNCCTAACCTCATTGGCTGCGCTCTCCTGCCGATTCTCTTCCACTAAATTCAATCCTTTCTTTTCTGTATGAAATCTATACAGTAAGAAGCCTGCCTAGAATTCCAGCCCCCAAGCCCCACCACATGGGCATGATCCCCCTTGAGCATGCTCCCTACACTTCCCAGTGCATGCTTAGCAAAGGCGGTTTTCTGTCAGTCAGCTCACATCTTTGTTCTGTTTTATGATTTGCCCTTTGTGTCTTAAGTCAGAGATATCTTTCCACATGAAAATATATCCTCCCAGACCTTCATCCTTACTGGTCCTGTGTCACATGGACAGATCATCATCAGTTAATCAATTCGCCATTGCGGGACATTTATGTTACTTCCACCAACTCTGGCATTATAAATAATTCTGTGACCGAGAACATCACACACGCAGCTTTGTGCACCAGCCCATTTTAATTCTTCAGATAAATTAAATATAAAATTGTGTGAGTCAATACATAGTTATAGGCTAAAAAGATGTCTGTCCCCCAAAGATATCTGTGTTCCAGTCCCTAGCACCTGTCAGCATGTAGTCTACACATAGGGATTTTGCAGGAGGGTCCCAGTGAAGGATTCCAAAACAGGGGGAGTCCCCAGAATTATCCAGGTGGGTTCAGAATGCCATTGCCAAGAGTGCTCGGGAGAGAAAGGAGGATAGCAAGGTCAGGAGTGGAAATACCACACTGCTCACTCTAGTTGTAGACAGAGTAGGACTAGGAGTCAAGAAAGGATGCTAAAGAGGACAAGGAATTAGGACACACACTCACATGTGCATACACACATACCACACACACACACAAACACACACACACCACAAACATACACACAAACCTAAAGGGAGTTCTTGATGTCTGAACAGCGAAACCTCCAGACCCAAGAGATATAAATCTGTGTTGTTTTCAGCCACTGAGTTTACAGTGTGTGTTATGGGGGGGGGCATATATTTCATGAGTTTACATGTTCATTTTTGATACCTGCCCCTCTGATTCTTGAACAGATGATCAATGCCTCTATTCTGAATCCAGTTAAATGCTACCACTGGGTGACTGGCACGTGGTCCTGGGACGATAGGACTGAGCTTTTCTTCTATGTGCCAATCATGACCCTGAGTTGACTCTGCCTCTTCTCCTAAACTTACAAGCAGGGACTTACTTTACAGCTTCACAGCTTAGCCAGCTATAGCTCAAGAAAGTCAGGTGAGAGCCTGCAGACACAGCCAATCAGCTGTTCACTGAAAAGCCACTTTAAGAGCCACCTGTCGGGCTGGAGAGATGGCTCAGTGGTTAAGAAGAGCACTGGCTGCTCTTCTAGAGGTCCTAAGTTCAATTCCCAGTAACTACATGGTGGCTCACAACCATTTGTGATGAGATCTGGTGCCCTCTTCTGGCCAGCAGATGTACATGCAGACAGAACACTATACATAATAAATAGATAGATGATAGATGGATGGACAGACAGACAGACAGACAGACAGACAAATCTTTTAAAAAAGAGAGAGAGAAAGCCACCTGTCATCACCCAGGTGCTGACAGCCTCAACACTAAAGAGTCAGTATAAGCAAACAGTCTAACTTCTGTGTGGCTTCTGTGTCTGTGACCTAACTAGGAAGCTCCAAGCCAGGCTGGGAGCTGAAGCCCCAGCCACTCAATCTCCTTAGTGTGGCAACCTAACCCCAGCCACCAAAGACTCCCTCCCTGGCCCTACTCTGCCTTTTCTCTTCTGCTCCCTCATACCTAAAATCCCCTATAAAAGAGCTTAAATTTTAAATGCCTAGCTATTTCTCACTAGTAGGTAGGCAGAAGGGCAGGGCACCTTGCATTCATTAGCTGCACGGTCCCTGGGCAAGAACAGCCTTCCATGCAAAAGGCCCTCAGCAAGTGTTTCTTGAACTATTGTTCAAAATCCATAGGCTCTCCTGTATCCCATTGCTCTCCAAATCATTAGAAAGTGTGGGCATCTCCCTGCAAAGCCTGGCCACCCACCTGCCTCTGAGTCATGTCCACAAATAAGGCACCTTCAGCCTGGAGGAAGAATGCCAAATATTAAATAAACCACGTTCGGAGAGACGCTTGGGGCTTCTTCAGAATCCTACCCAGTCCATTCGCTACAGAAAGGAAGGAGGCTGGAGTTCTCTCGTACTGTGAATCCAAAGACCACCAAGTGTGGAGTGGAAAAGGGTGAAAATTCTAAAGCAAACAACTGATCCTCTTTTTGAGAGAGCCTTCTAGAAGGTGCCAGAGACCGCAGCACACCTAAACATTGCTGAGCTTTCTGTGAGGACAGGCGGCCCTGTGTGGTGAATGGATGAACCGCCGTGCACTGTGCCGACTGACTGCTGCATTGCTTCCATTTCCATCTGCAAACTTGAGGAAGAGGGATGCTGGCTCTGTTCCTGTCCTGTCTGAGTTTACAGCCCAGGAGGCAGGCAGACCCTGCGTTTTTGAGAAAAGAGCCAGAGGGGAAAATGTTCTTAGGACTCTAAACACATGGGAGGCTGCATGGTGGATTCTGATTAAGGAGAATTCACTGTGCCTTTATTGTACCCAGTGCTCAGAGGAGCATCCTGACTCTGTTAGGAGCAGTTCTCACTGTCCCTGGCTCACAGAGGAGGAAGCTGAGAACTGGAGGGACCGAGGATATTTCTTGACTAACAGCTGATCAACTGTACAGTGCAGAGAACCTTGTATTTCAAGCAGTGCATGAACCTGAGCTCCTCCGTCCTCTCCTTCCAGAGGACTGGACTGTGCCTGAATCTAGGTACTTTGCATACACTCCTTCTGCTTATACAGCACCCAGGTCAATCTTACCTGGGCCTGACACACAGAAGCTGAAGCTCATAGAAATTACATGGCTCACCTAAGAACCAACAGGTGATCTGCTCTCTGATCCTCACTACGCCAAATGTAACTTTATTCCACTGGGTCATATTTGGCCAAAACAGTCACAACAATCTGAAATGGGGGAGGATAAGCCTCAGAAGGACAGAGAGTGGAGAGAAAGCAGGAAGAAACAGAGAAGTCAGATGCACTCACCACTGTAAAGGCCACTGTGACATTCAGAGCAATCACACAGGACAAAGAGCCTAAAAGGCCTGACAGGCTGTAGTTTCTTTGAAGCCAAATCAGACATCCAAGAGTCTGGAAATAAAGAGGATGTTGTGCCTTCTCTCTACTGAGCCACACCCCTGTCCTATCCAGACCATGAGGACAGCTGCTATGCCACATGCCTGACCCGTCGACAGTTGAGTTGCAACCTCTCTCTTTAGGTACGCACTGTGCGGTACTGCACTAGTGGAATCCAGAGGAAGCAGAACAGTGGAAATTTCCAGTTTCCGGTGTTAAGAAAAACCAAATGAAGCCTGTAGAGACAGCCATGGCCCACTTACCTCTCCATGCCTACATCTGATCTTACACTGTAGGCCCCAGCCACACAGCTCCTGCTCTCCCAAGAACTCCGGCAGAGCTGGGTATTGAATTTTCACTGTTGTGGTCCTTGCCAGAGTCTAAGTTCCTTAGAGATAGTCCCTAATTTCATTTGATCTGCATTCCCAGGGCTAAGTCTAGTCCTTAATAAGTAGGCAGAAAATAAATATTTAATGAATGAAGAACGATCAGAGACGGCACTATAGTACGCCAACGCCGCAAAATAATTGAATGGGGGATCCAACATAATAGAGTTCTGCAGGAGACAGTGATGGCACCCACAGTGCCGTGTGACTCACCACATGCCACTGCACACTTAAACACGGCAACAGGTAAATCGGATGACATGGGTATTGGAACCACAATTTCTTCAGTTTTATCCAACTTTTAAAAAAAAATTTAGTTAACATAAAAAAATCACAGGTTTCATTATGACATCTTCATACACAGACATCATCATACCTTGCTCAGATTTGCCCACCAAATCATCCAAATCCACACCTCCTGAGACAGTCCCATTTCTGGTACAATTTTTAAGTAATTTTTATAAAACATAATCCTCATTCATTCCTGTGGAGCTGAGTCCTCCCTCAGCCAGTGGTAGCTATGGGAATACAGAGGGTATGCCGATAGCCAGATGTGGTGGGACTGCAGAATACAGAGGGCATGCAAACAGCCAGATGTGGTGGGACTGCAGAAGAATACAGAGGGCATGCCAACAAGCCAGATGTGGTGGGACTGCAGAAGAATACAGAGGAGGGCATGCCGACAGCCAGATGTGGTGGGACTGCAGAAGAATACAGAGGGCATGCCAACAGCCAGATGTGATGGGACTACAGAAGAATACAGAGGAGGGCATGCCGACAGCCAGATGTGGTGGGACTGCAGAAGAATACAGAGGAGGGCATGCCGATAGCTAGATGTGGCAGGGCTGCAAAATACAGAGGGCATGACGACAGCCAGATGTGGTGGGACTGCAGAAGAATACAGAGGGCGTGCTGATAGCCAGATGTGG
>LOEQ01001289.1:173298-187189 GCA_001685075.1 Bramus lutescens
TTTTGCCTATGGCTTCAGCAGCAGAGGGTCAGGTTTTGAGAGTTATCTGTATAGCTGGATAGATATCTCTTTTTATTGCTACAGTAAGGATATGCTGTAGCCTCTTTACCTATCTACCTGTTCAGGCCAGTTGTTTCCAGTTTGGAGCTATGTCTAATACAGCTGCTATGAACATCCATGACATCCTTGTAAGAATCTATGTCTCGTTTTCCTAAAGGAAACACCTGGAGGTGATGGTCTAACTTAATAATTGTCTAAACATTGCTCCAAATTGTGTACTATTTTATATGCTCATTAACAATAGGTAAGCATCAGTCCCTCCCCAGCCTCGGCAGGAATGTCCTCATCCCATTCATTCCAGTGTCCTAACTAGCACCTGATGTATCTCACAATAATCTGAGTTAGCATCTCTCTGCTGGCAAATGCCACCATGTGTCTTTCCATCACTTAGTTGTCACCTGTGCGTCTTCTGGTGAAGCAGCTATGCCAGACGTTTACCTTTCTTTAAAAGCAGGTTCTCTCTCTTACTGTGACAGCTCTGCGTATATTCTAATATGGTTTCCTTGATAGGTATTTTCCAAACATTGACTTCGGAGCCAAGCCTTAACTTTTCATTCCCTTAAGAGTGCAGTAAGATCCCCTGTGCAGCAACCCCCTTGGCATATGAATACTGTTTTTATTGTAGTTCAATGTAGCTAGATCCAGTTGCTTGTGAGTGTTGATCAAGTCTTCTGTATCTTTAGTGAAACCATACTTGATCTAGCACAACCAAGAGAGGAAGTGTGAAACCTCCCCCCTCTTCCCCCTATAATCGTGTGTGTGCTTAGTTCATCACTTAGTTCAGCATTGCTGGTTCTTTGCCACAGACATCTAGAAGCTGTTCTTAGATGCTCACACATTTCAGAAAGTCGACCATCCTGAAGAACTGACCCTTTGACTGTTGTGAAATGTCCCTCTTTACCTCTGGTAATAAATCCACTCTACATCATCTTATATGACTATGTCCTCATTTCCATATTATAAGAGTATATATGCTATATCCGTGCCAATCCTTTTATACTTAGTATTTCTACAATTTATGTTGACTATAAATAGCATGTATCTGAATCTTGATTTCTTTCCAATATTATAGACTCTACCACTATATTACAGTTTTAGACTGCTTACAATTAGCATAATCTTATACATAATTGGGTTTAGTTCTACTATCTTGCTATATGACCCATCTGTTTTCACTTTTTTCCTTCTGTGTTTAAAATTATTTTTCTTATTTTTTTAATTATGTGCATGGGATAGGAGGTATGTACATATGGGTGCAGTGCCTACAGAAGTCAGATGTGATGGCCTGATGTGGGTGCTGGCAACAAATCTTGGGTCCTCTGGGAGAGCGGTGGGTACTCAGAACCACTGAGCCGTCTCTCCAGGCCTTTGTTGAGGAGATAGAATGAATCCCAGGTTTGATTGCTGCTTTCTTTTACCCAGTGTCTTCCTGCTTCATGTTTCTTGCAAGTCATTCACAGTCATCACCGTCTTTGTTCCCAAATGGTGTGGTCTTCCACTCCAGCTGTTTGGAAGTGGATTATGCTGCACTATAACGCCATTTCCTCTGTGTTCATCTAAATTATAATTTGGTAAACTTCTTGGATGTGAAAGCCCAAAACCTATGTACTTGCTCAATTTTGAAGCCAATTCTCAGCCATCTCTTAGAATATTATCTCTCCAGGATTTCCTCCCCACCCACCCAATGCTAGCACTCCTGTAACACAATCAGCAGAGCCTCTTACTCACCTCTTATTTCCTCCTCCTCCTCACTCTCCCCACTCAGGGCAACTCCTCAGTATTTGTGATCTTTCTCCCAACTCAGCCATCTTCTCTGTCCTCACGGATTCCATTCTCTCCTTCAACCCATCCACTATTTTAAATATTTTTTACTTCAATAATTTTACTTTTTTATTTCAACTGGAGAGTCTCTCTGTGGCTCTTCTCTGCATTAGCCTGCTGTGGTTTCTCTTCTTCCCATTCTAACCATGTCCAGCAGGGTCACTGAGGAACTTATTTGAGATGGGGAAACTACTGCCCACTGCACCCGATCATTCCCCACATTGAAGCCTGTCTCCCAGCACCTCCATCCTCTGCACAAAGCACTTTGTTTGGCACAGCTGCTCCAGCAGGTTTGGGGGAAGCACTGACTTCCCCACCACAAGGTCCTGGGCCTTGGTGTTTATCTCTACCATTCTCTAACCCAAGACAGAGGCTCTCCTGACCACCTCGGGGGTGGCCCTCATGGCTGGGTCCAGAGGCCTGCAGTCTATACTCCTCTCTCCACCTGTGCTAGAGGCCAGGGTGGACTGGGAAGCTGCACCCAGGTACCATTCTGACTTCAGGTCCCATTCATCACTCAGATCTTTACCTTCTTTGTTTGAAGCACCTGGATATCTTGATGTCCAGGTCTCTAGTACATAATACATCAAAAAAAATTTAAATTATGGTCTCCAAGCTGAAGCAGACAATCTTCGAAGCCTATATCCCCTCCTCCCCCAAGAACAAGGGCCATTAATCTACTTTCTGCACATTTCAACTAAATCAAAAGAAATACGGCTTGGAAATGCTGCCTTCCAAAAATAAGGCCCTCTACTTTAAATTCACTTTCCAAGTATTTCTGAGAATGGCTACTTCCCCAGCCATTGCTCTGCAGACAGAGAACACAGCTTCATGGCCAGTGCACCGTCAGCTAATTCCTGCACCGTCAGCTAATTCCTACTCGGCATAGCCTTCCTCCACACGCACTCGGAAGCCAGCTCCTGCACATTGATCTGCTGAAAAGTGTCATTTTGTTAAGCACATTCTCGGTTGCCTGCTCAAAGCCTTTCCATTTCATTCTCCAGTAACAAATACTGGGAGCTGACAGAGTAAATCTTTATAGCATCTGACCATTAAATGTAAGAGCTTAAGGAAAATGCAAATTTCAAAATCGCAAGTTCTTGGCAATCAGACCTTCTTGACCTCCCATGACATTTCCCCCTGGCCACGCTACTGGGTCTTGTACCATGTACCCCTCAAACTGTGGCCAGCCCACCAGTTCTTCCCCAGCAACCCTCTCAACCCATGGGTCCCAGTGGTCTGCTACTCCTGCGGCATTGTGTCCATACACATCAGTGTGACTAGCTCAGTACTGCCCTGCAGGATAAGACTAGAAGCTTCCATGTGCATTGTCTCACTCAATTTCTCACTTGCAACTATGAGACATGGGAAGAAATGCTGTAGAACTGGTGATGTCCTCTCCATTTTAGCATCTACTACCCCTTTAGCCCAGACAGGATGTGCCAAGCATACCAGGTGCCAGGTCCTGTGCTGAGTACCAGAAAGCAAATTTAAAAAAAAAAAATCACAGAACCATGGCTTCCTAGAAGCACACACTCCCAGATGGAACAGAATGCTTGGTAGAAGGCCTGCATGCAGATAGGGTATGATGAAACTCATCTTTACGCCTACTTCCCCAGACCCTGGACAACTTCCTGAAGGAGAAGGGGATGGAGAGAGAGGACAGACAGATAGATGGACAGGTGAATAGACAGGGTGATGAGCAGACAGAGACAGGGAGGAATGCAGAGGCCATGCACCCAATGACATAACCAAAGGAATGGGAGAGAAAGGGACAGTATTAAAGACTAAATACAGAGTTCTACCTGATACCTCTCATGGTACAAAGTAGCTCCAAGAGTAGGAGGGTGAACTGAGAATGTCCCCAAAGAAAAATCCAGCTAGAGAATGGACAAGCTTCTGATGGCCAGAAACTGAACCCACTGTGTAAGGTCAGGCTCATCCATTGGTGAACCTCTTACAAGAAAGGTGGCATGGAAAGAACCCAACAGGTGGGCACTGCAAGGTGAATAGCTCCGGGAGGCTGCAGGAGATGCTCCCTCTCAAACATGCTAGTGCTGGCTTTCTTGACCCGAGATATGGGATGCAGCTCTGTTTCTATCTTAAGGACTGCACAGGTCTTCAAAGGCAGAGAGACCATATGAGGGAAGGATCCAAAGCAGGTGCTGGCTTCTGCCTGGCAAAGAGGGTGCTCGTTTTGAGGACCATGTTTATATTTATAAATCATTGAAATTAGTTACCTCTTTCAAAAATATTTTCCTTGTCTGAAATACGGTCTTCACATACATACTTTGGTTTGGGTTGATTATGGGCCATCCCTCTCCCCCGCCACACCCCCAACTTTGCACCTCCTCATTGGCATGTCACACGTACCCTATTGCCCTGCCTGCTCAGCTCCTTCAAATCTGTTCATTTTACCTCTCATGGACTCCTTTCTAGACTCATGACCTACATATGTGCTTCCAGAAAAATATACATATAAAAAGAGAAAAATTAGAAGCTGAGATACATATATTTCCAGAGATACAACAGTTTTTCAAAACAATATGCCCAGGAATAAACCTAACCAAGGAGGTGAAAGATCTCTACAGTGAGAACTTAAAGACACTGAAAAAATAAAATGAAGAAGACACTAGGACAGAGGAACTGACGTCCCACACTCCTGGCCTGGCAGAATGGTAGAATGGCCTTATGACTGAAAGTGATCTACAGAGTGGATGCCATCACTGTCAAAAGCTCAACAGCATGATTTACAGAAGAGTTTTTCATTTATTTATTCACCCACCTATCCTGTTACTCTTCTACTCTCAAGTCATTTTTTAAAATATATATATATAGAGAGAGAGAGAGAGAGAGATAGATACCACATGTGAGAGGAAACATGGTGTTTATCTTTCTGAGTCTGGCTTATTTCACATAATATGATGACTACCACTTTCATCCACTGTTCTTAAAATGACAAAATTCCTCAAAGCAGAAGAAAACTCCATCTACATATACATTTCTATCATGTTTCCTTGTCCATTCACTGTGGGCAGATGAACAGGCTGCTCCATGCTTTGGCTACACAGGAATGGTGTGCTGATTTCAATTCCTTTCCCTATAAGCCCAGGAATGGCCTAGCTGGGCCATATGGAAGTTCTAGGTTTTTGGTGTGTGTTTTTTTGTTTGATTGTTTGTTTTTTGAGGAATCTCCATATTGATCTCCATTCACATTTGAAATTAATAAATTGCACAAATGTCCTCCACCATTTATTGCCATTTGTTTTCTTGATGGCAGCCACTCTGACTGGGCTGAGACAGAATCTTACCGTAGTTTTGATTTGCGTTTTGATATCTGAAGAAGTTTAATTTTTTCAATGCACTTTTTGCCCACTCGTACTTCCTTTGAGAACTCCTTGTTTAGTTTATTTTTCAATTTGATGACTGAGTTGTTTGTTCTTTTGACTTTAATCACATCTACATGCTACTTGTATTATAAAGTGAAACACATGCAAAGAAAACACAAAGGTAATGCCTTGATTACTTTTCTATTGCCATGACAAAGGCAACTTACAAAAGAAAATGCTTAACTTGGGATTCATGGTCTAGGGGGTTAGAGTTTATCACCATCAAGGTAGCAGGCAGGCAGGCAAGACACCATAACAGTAGCTAAGAATTTGGGACTGGCATGAGCTTTGAAACCTTTCAGCTGACTCCCAATCATATACCTTCCCTAGTAAGGCCACGCCTCCTAATCCTTCCCAAAGAGACCCACCCAGTGGGGCCCAAGCATTCAAACCTATGAGCCTACGGGGGCCTCTTCATTCAAACCAGCACAGGTAAAGTCTATGAGTCCTCATAAAGCATATGAATCCACTGCTCAGCCTGAGAGACAAAAGGCTACACGCCAGGGGCACACCCTGCCCACACCTGTCACCACCTGCCTCCCTCCCCATGACTGACAACCCCTTTCCGACCTCTAATCAGACACCTTAAGAAGAAATAAAGGGATCATGCATCCCTTTACTACCCCATATCCACCAGAGGTTCTCTCTTTCACCAAGCATGACTGTCACTCTGTCATGCTCTCAGACTCACCCAACACTGCTACTGGTACAGGTAGTCAGAGGTGACCTACCGAGTACCAGGCCTACAAAGAATACGGGGCTAGGTAACAGACCACTGTGCAGGCACACTTCACTAATGCACCAAGGACAAGACACTTTCCTACCTCAAGGGCCAGAGTCCACAGGCAGTGCATACAACATGGACTGGGGGCAGGGAAAAGGGCCATGGGAGAGGAAGGCAGGTGGAGGAAGAAAGTACACTGATCAGGACAGGGTTTAGTGGCTACACTTCCCCACATACAAAGTACAGGAAACAGAGGCCAGGGAACTCTATTGCCCTCTCCCCTAAGGGTCCACATCCTAGCAGGACTACTTACTATTCAGCTCTGGGATATGAATACACCCTCACCAATTTAGAGCCCAACCTTCAGAGGGGGGAAACAAAGAGTCCTTCCTGCTCACACATCCTGCAGCTGGACAGTGCACTAGCCACACCAAGGACCAAGAGCAGTCACTTCCAGCATCAGACATGGGGACCATGTATGAAATTCCAAGTATCCCATGCTGAGAAACTCCAATTGCTTCCCAAACCCAGTGGGGGCGGGGAGTTGGGAAGGATGCAAACACATGTTCAGTTCCCTGCATAACTTCATGGCAGAGATAAACTAGACACAGATGTAGCATTTGCCTATCAAGAAGGGAAGGAAGCAACAGCAGGGTGTTAAAGCTACCAAAGTGGGCAGGCTGAGCGTCAGGAACCATCTATAAAATAGGAAAGATAATCCTCAAAACCTCCTGTCCTAGGGCTGTTGGAAAAGCCAAATAACACAAAGGACAGGAATGGGAGGGAGAAATATAGACCACCACACAAACTCAGGAACCTTCCTCACTTTTAACTTGACTGACTCATAAAACCAATCTAAAGAACCTTCTAGTTCTTATTCAATAGAATTCTTTTTGGTTTGTTTAAACGTTATTGGTAGGCTGGGAAGTTTAGCTTGGTGGGTGAAGCACTTGCTGAACAAGCATGAGGACCTGGGTCAGACCACCAGCACTCAAGAGAGAAACAGACAGGGCCTGGTGGTTCTTGTCTGTTAACCCCAGTGCTGGTGGGGCAGAGACAAGAGGACTTCTGGGGCTTGCTGATCAACCCATCAGGCAAAATAGCAATACATGCACGCACACACGCACACACACACACACACACACACACACACACAAATACACTCTACATTACAAAACATCTTTTTTTTTAAAGATTTCATCATTGCTCCACAGAAAAGTAGATTTCCTTTTTTAAAGATCTATTATTTTTATTTTACGTGTGGATGTTTTGCTTGCATGTGTGTCTGTGCACCACACACATCAGTCCCACGGAGGGCAGTAGAGGGTGTCTGATCCTGCAACTTGAGTTACAGGCAGTTGTGAGCCACCCTGTGAGTGCTGGGTATTGCACCCAGGCCTTCTGGAAGAGCAGCCAGTGACGTTAACTGCTCAGTCATCTTTCCAGCCCCAGCAACATTTCTTTTTAAAAGGATTTTTTTTAAAAGTTTTTAAATATCTAAAATCAACTGGCCGTCAAATTGTGGGTTTGTTTCTAGGGTTTCTACTCTGTTCTGCTTTTAGGCTGCATCACACTGTCCTGAACACTAAATTTTTAGGTGTGTCTGTCTGCTTTTAGGCTGCATCACACTGTCCTGAATACTAAATTTCATCATAGTTTGAAGGAAAACACTGTGATGCCTCCAGCTTTGTGCTCTTAAACTTTGGCTGTTTAGGGTCCTTGGGAATTCTATACATAGTTTACCACTGTTTTTTGTAAATGGAGCCATTGCTATTTTAACAGCGACTGGCTGAATCTGTGGCTCTTTTGGAATGAGGTAATTTTCCTCTACTATCCATCTACTTATCCAATCCATGAACATGGGCTAGCTGTCTATTGTGTGTTTTCTCCGCTTCCATTTCTTTTACTGATGTTTTAAGTAGTTCTGAATGTAGAGGTGCCACACGGACTCGGTTAAATTTACAAAGGCATTCTTGTCGTGATTATCAATGCGACTGATTTACCACTTTCCTTCTCAGGCATTTTTCCTATTGGTACACAGGAGTGCTGCTTGTTACTGACTATCCTCAGAGTTCTTGCTGCGGGAGCTCCTTCTGCTCCTTCAGCCAATAGCCTTTGAGATACCAGCCCACTGGGGCGTGGTCTCTTTCACTTTAAAAATCAATGGCAGCCCTCCTCGGACTCCATGTTCCAGTGACTAGACTCCTTTCCTGGTCGTGTAGATGGCGTTCTGTAAGTTTTTTCCCCCTCAAATAAATAACCTTTTTAATAATAATTCCAAACTGGTGTGGGATTGTTTTGCGCATTACTTCTCACTACAAAAGGTCTTAACACCTGCAGAGAAGATTTAACTCTGTCCTTTCTGGTCTTGACAACTCTTTTTTTCACCTTTATTTCATGTAGCACTCTGCTAAACAGATGTGGCAAAGGCTATTATCATCCTCTCATCCAAGATACTAAAGAGAAAGCTTTCAACTCTGTTTTCTGGGTAGTGTATTGGCTGTAAGTTTGTCATATATGGCCTTACTGTGATGAGCTACATGCCTTAAATACATAATTGGTTGAGAGATTTTTTTTCCTTTAATCATGAAGAGATACTGAATACATTATAGAGAAAGAACAGTCTCTTCACTAATAATGCTGGGGCAGGTTAGTGAGAAGTCTCACTGGGTAAAGCTGCCTGCCAGGCAAGGCTAACACCCTGAGTTTGACCCCAGGGACTCACATGGTGGAAAGGGAAATGACTCCTATAATATGTCCTCTCATGTCCACAGTGACTCTCTGACATGAGCATGTCCATGTAGATATTTATGTGTGTGTTATATATAACATATATGTGTGTGTTGTGTATATGTTATATGTAATATTTATAATTCTTAAGCAGTGCTGGGAAATCTGGGTGTTGACAGGCAGAAAGATGAAAGCAGATCCCTCCCTCTGTTTCATCATATATATAAATCACCTCAAAATGGATTGAAGACTTAAATTTAAGACCCAAAAAGTATATTTTCTAGGAAAAAAGAAAAAAAGCTCCAAGACATCAGTCCAGACAGTGATTTATCAGACACAAGCCCAAAAGCACAGGGAACCAGAGCAGAGGGGATAGGGGACCACATCCAATCAGAGAGGTCCTGCCAGCAACAGAATTAAGTGAAGAGAGAGACACAGAATGGGAGGGACTCCAATGGGAGGGACCAGCGAGCGGGCCAGACACCAGGTGAGTGGCTAATACCCCAACACATAAGGAACTCAGCAAGAGGAAAGAAAACAAACAATGCAATTAAAGGGGCACGGGCTGGCACAGGCTTTTCTCCATAGAAACATGGATGGTTGCCAGACATCTGAAGAGGGGCTCAGAATCAATCACTCAACTTCACAGAAATGAGATACCAACTCATACCTGTAGGACTGGCTACCAACAACACACATAGGTGAAGACGGAGATGTAAGGGAACCATAGCTGTATTTTAAATTAGCATAGCCACTTTGAAAACAGTATAGGAATGCCTCAAACAATACGTTTAACAACACAGTGATCCAGCAATCCCACTCCGGGGCAGGAACTCACAGCAACCCAGATGAGTAGTCTCCCATGCTCCTGGTAGCATTATTTCTAGTAGCCAAGGCACAGAAACAACCTTAGGGACCATCACTAAGTGTCAACCCAGAAGAAGCAATTTTCAAAATGCAGGCTATATACACCCTGGAATAGTATACTGCCATAAGAAGGGAACATTATCATTTGTGATGCTGCACAGCCTCATTTGTATACAGGATCTGAAAGAGATGAACTAATAGAAGAAGACAGAATAGTGATTTCTGGAAGATGGGAGGGAGGACTAGAGAAGAAAGAATTAATGCTGGTCAACAAGTACAAATTTATAAAGGGGGAAGTCTTGGTGCTTGGCCACATAGCATCGCAACTGCAGTTAATAGCAGATGTATTGTATATTTCAAAACAGCTAGACAATTTTCATAACCTCTTCACAAAAAAATTGATAAAGAAATGATAAGGAGATGAACTGTCAGTGACCCTAGGTAATCATCACACAATGCGCCCACGGTCAAAAGCCCATATTTGGCCCATTAGAAAGAAAACCCCAGGACCAGCAAGACACCTCAGAGGGAAAGGTGGTTGTCACCAAGCCTGATGACCTGAGTTCAACGCCTGAGACCTACGTGAAAAGAGAGAAACGACTCCCGCAAGTTGTCCTCTGATTTCCATACTTACACCATGGCTTGCACATGTGTGTGCACAAACACTTGCGGGCACATGCATGCATCACATGCACGCGATCAAAAATTTTAAAAAGCAAAACCCTAAAGCTAGGCATGGTGGCTCAGATCTAGGCTGAAGCAGGGGAATCACAGCCCAAGAGAGGCCTGAACTACACAGTGATTGTCAGGCCAGCTTCGTCTAAAAAATAAACCCTTTCTCAAAAATGGGGGGGAGGGGAGATAAAACTTTTTCCAAAAGCCATTAAATAGCTATAGGACTTACATTTACCATGCCTGATTATAAGGAATATTATTTCTAATATAAATGATAATTCTTTTCTTTTTGACTGAATAGTTCATTAAAAATCCAATTCTACTACCCTGTTGATTTTTTTAATTAAAGCTTGTAAGAGGAAAACAATCTTAAAGTTATCAGCTCCTGACAAAAGGATTGAGAATTTATGCACTAAAACATTTGTCTGACAGTGCAATCATCAAGACGTCTGAATAATTACTTTTAACACTACTAAAAATTAACATCAGCGGTTTAAAATGTCCTCTTGTTTGGGGACTCAAGCGAATAAGACTGTGTTAAAAGCTAATGAAAACAGAAGCCCACATGGAGGACTGAGGCTGCCTTATTCTTATTCTAGCTGGAGCAACAGTAGTTATCAGTGATGTTCACTGGAATTTCTTTCTGCTCAATGCCCCATTAAGAAGCTGCAGCACAGAGGCTCAGACTCTGTCTGGGTGACACTTCTGAATGCAGAAAAAGAAGCCCATTCTTCAGTGGGGTCCCCTGGGGACTGCTGAAGTGCACTAGCCATTAGCCAGCACCAACATCAGGAGGATCCATGAGGCGACAGAAGACCCTGCCTCCCTCCGTGCCACCACCCTTGAACAGAATGCCAACATCTGGGCTCTCACACTGAGGATCCTGGGACCCCGCCCCCACGACCACCAACCACCCTCTTCATCTCCTAAAGTTGCTCCCTGAAGATCCAGGAGCAGCCCAGGAAATAGGAGCCTCCTCAGAGGCCATGCAAGGAGCAGCAAGCCTAGAATAAGGTTTCCTCAAGGGACTATTTGGAGAGAGGTGACATATGAAGGGCTAAGGTTTGGACTCCAGGATGGTGTTCATGGAAGGGAGTGGAACCTTCAGGAGGTGGGGTCAAAGCAGAAGCCTGGGAGTCATGGGAGTGGCCTCTCGGCAGCTCCTCTTGTCTCTTGTTTCCAGGCCATGAGGCGCTGCTTTTGTTAGAGCAAGCCACTGGCTTTTACACGGGTGACAGCCATCTGAACCCAGATCCTCAAAATTTTGTGAAGTGACCTTTACCAACTAGGTCATCTCCACAGCCCCAATTTTCTCTTTTACATTTTTCTGGACTTTTCTTACAAGGTACAGCTCTCGGTATGGACCATCCAGTTCCAGACTCTGCCCCACACCTCTTGCCCCTCCCTGAGCTGCCCCAGTCACGTCCCACACCCGCCAGTCCTCGACACCCACGGTTCTCCAGAGCAGAGGCCTGGTCTGCACATCTCGTCTCTGCCTTGAGCATCTCCACATTCTCTAGTGAGGTCTGAAGCACAAACCCTTGCATGGATGAGCTGTGAAGATAGAAATGAAGACCACAAAGTGACCTTGGTCCAAGGGTGTTACCATGTGGGTGTGCGCAAAAGCGGAGTCTAAAGGAACCCACCGTGGTTAGAGTCCTCATCCCACCTCACAAGCGAATGAGGCGAAGACCAAAGAGAAGCAACACTGTTGGCCCCTGACCCGTCTCACCCCGCCTGCCTCACTCTACAGTCGCTGCTTACCGCTCCTGTGAGACTTACTCCAAGTAGTTTTGCTCTAAGCACCAAAAACTACTATGTGTTAAACACAATGCTTGTCACAGCAGTGGCTGATATAAACCTAATTATTATGGTTTGGATATGGTCTGGGTGCCCCCCCAAGTCTCTCCCTACCATGTGGTAGAGGTGTGGAGTGCCCAATAAGGATATATAGAGAAGCAGAGGGACCTAGTGGGAAGTAACTCAGTTACAACAGCATGACCTAAGAGAGATCAGTGTGGTCCTAACGGGACCACAGTTAGTTCACAACAGCAGATAGTAATAGTAGAAGTAGAAATAATAATAACAACAACACAGTGAGCCTAATCCCTGAATCTCCCTGCCTTCCTTTCTCTCCACGTGGTCTTCAACACAAGCTTCCATCCTCCATGAAGACCCAGAGATGCCCAACACTAGCTGATCAGCCTCCAGGACTGTGAAATGAGTAACTTTTCCTTTTAAAGTACTCACCCTTAGGTATCTTGTTACAGCAGCAAAGAGGAACTAAGACATTAACTGATAATAACTAGTATCTACTAGTCCCTGGCTATTTACCCCCAGACTCCTGAGAAAGGGCTACAGGAATGTGCCAGAGCTGCGCACATGTCCCCACAGGGAGGGGCACGGCAAGCGGCTCTCCACATGTGCCTCCGTTGCTCAGGAGCTTACCAGTTTTCTCGGTGCCCTTTTAAACCCACGATTCGTGAATCAGGACATTTCAGATGTGGATGTGTGCTCCAAGTGCCGTTCTAACAGGGATGCTGGTTATTCCCCAGGGGAATAAATGCAAATTCCACCCACAGAGCTGAGGCACAGGTTCTGGAAGGTCTCAGTTTAAAAAATCCAGAACACAAGCCTGGCCCCAGAGGTGACCTACCATCAGACGGGGACCAGTTTTGTGTGTAGTCATGCAAAGCCAGGGTCTCTTACCTGAGTCCACTGAACATAAATCTGCAAAAGTGAGCTCAACAAGCCTCCAGGACAGGACTGCTCCTCTCTTACACCTCTAGAACATTCAGATTTGAGCTTCTCGCAAAGCTTCACAGCAGCACTGTGGCCTTTTGGGGGACCACGGTGCCCAATATCACATTTACCAAAGGGGAAGGGTTTGGAGGAGGGGGGAGGCAGAAAAGCATGGTCAGGCATCTAGGCCACCACCAGGTAGCTGGAGGAGGGCAAACCATCACTGCATATGAGCATGGCACCTCTCAGGGTCAGTCGGAGAATTATCAAAAAGGAATGCGAAGCACACCGCACAGTGTACAAACTGAGATCCTAATATAGGGAAACAATGCTTCATTGGTTTACATAAGGCAGCATTCTAGAGAGAGGCCAAGAGGTAAAATCAGAAAGTGCTGGGCCAAGCCTAGAGATCTGAATCCATCACTCTAACCCTAGGGCTAATGGGGTGAATTCTGAAAACAAATTCTATCAACACTGCTCCCTTAGCTAAAGTCTCAGGAGTTCGCTTAAAACCCAAGCTCTGGGATGGCGAAAACTCTTAGACTTGCCTTTCCAGTTCTAGGGCGTGGAGCAGCCGCGCTGTGATGCTTCAAGATGCATGCATGCACACTCCAGCCAGGCCTTGTGTGTAGATAACACCGCTTAACAATCTGCACAGGGACCTATGAGCAAACCCAGATCTATCTGCAGTGTCGCAGCAATGACCAAGCAGAGCAATGCCAGGAATGGGATAGCACGCAGGAATGAACTGACTCGGGGCTGGTGAAAAGTGAAAGTGGATCCAGAGAACTGGGGGCAGAGGGGAAGAAAGGCAGAGAAGGCCAGGACAAAGAGATGCAATCCAAGGGAGGAATATGAGAGAGAGAGAGAGAGAGAGAGAGAG
>LOEQ01001289.1:187223-197667 GCA_001685075.1 Bramus lutescens
AGAGAGAGAGAGAGAGAGAGAGAGAGAGAGAGAGAGAGAGAGAGAATGAGCAACTTGGGATGGGTCTGGGGACTTCATGGGGGTATGCTTTAGAGAGATCATCCTAAGGGACCTTGACATGAATGCAAAGCAGCTGCAGTTGAAAACCAACACATCTCCATTATTTCTCTCTCATCTCTGCAGAAGACCTATTAGTGAAACAGTCTAGGCCTTGCCTGCCACACACAACCAGGAGTGATGAGTGGCCTGAGGCCCCAGAAGGACAGTAACTTTCCAGATGAAGCAGGAATACAGGACAGACCTTTGGTTAGAGCCCACGGGGCTTTTTGCCATTTACTCCGAACACAGTCTCACTACTGGGACTCTTCTGCCTTGCTGCTGAGGTGATCCAGATGAGATCCACTGATGTGAGTTTTAATTTCCTCTCTTTACCAGATATGTATTGACATTCAGGCCACAACCTAACCCTTAGGGATATTCATTTAATGAGTTTTGGGTTGCTTTTTAAAGTACTGTTATTGTTCAAGAGAACAGGAAAGGGGGGAAAAGGAACCACAAACAGAGGACACAGAGAATGGACCAAGCTCTGATGGGGGTGGGGAGAATCTGCACAGGCTACTGACAGGGCAGAGCAGGTGCCCTTCAGGGCTCAGTGGGGTCTTTTCTGAAAGATCAGAGAACACCTGTGATGAACTGGCTGTCACCTGCTACTATGTCTACGCCCAGTGCTCAGCAAGTCAGAGGGCAACTGTTCCCCTGGAGACCTGTGCAGAGGGTGAGGAAAAAGATCAGTGGCTTGGGGGTCAGTCAGGGCTCCACTCAAGCCACCAGGCTCCAGGAACCCAGCGTGCATGCTGCTTTTGGGCATCTGAGTGCAGGGTCCTAATGGTATCTCTGACAAGTGCATATGTCAGCACTGAGAGTCCTTAAATGGCAAGGACACTTCTCTTCCCGTGTAATCCCAGGTACTGCCCTAAGACCAAGAACATCGCTCTCTTCAGCAAACGTTTGCTGAGCACATTCAGCATGCCAGACACTCATTCCAAAGGGAGACTGTGACAGTGAGAAGGACAGAGGGGACAGATGATGCCAGCACAGCCGACAAAATACTGCAGCAACCAGAACAGGCAAGGGATTGAGAGGAGGCCTTTCTGGAGGGGATGCCAGCACGGAACGAGGACTCAAAGCACAGAGTAAAGCATACATCTCAGATTTGAATATTCTAGTCTTGTTAAAATGCAGAGCCTGATTCGGGAGTCTGCAATGGGACCTTCTAGTCTGTTTCTCCAGTTGGCTTGCTGAAATGCTGATGCCGGCAGCTGATATTCTCAAAGCACTAGTTGGGCTGAGTGGCCCTGAAGTTGAGAGTCCCAGCCCAGAGCCTCTTGCTTGGTATAAGCTAAGAAACAGATAATCTGGAGATCATAGCATAATTATACAGTGGGATAGACTGGGTCTTTTGTCTAGTGTTATCATATAGGGGGGGTGACAGGTGACTGGAACTCTCTAGACCATCACAAATTAAGCTTCTTGAGACGAAGTTCCTATTTTCCTTACCTTGCTAAGAACTGCTAATCTTCTTGTCTGTCTTGGTGAACATTGTTTATTTTGTTATTTAAGAAAGAAGAAAGTTCAGGAATTTTCCAGGAGTATCTCAGTTTAAAAAAAAAATAGCTGATGTTTTATAATTTTACTTTAAACTTTTCCAGAAAATAATACCTCCTTGTTTACATTCTACAAAATCCACTGTGCATACTGCCACGCAATTTCTGCCTCCCCAGAGCAGTTCCAATTTCAAATATTTTATCTCCCTGTCATTTATATGCTTTGTCAGATGGCAGGTCTTGGTATTAAATTTAAAAGCACAGTCATACCTCTACTGAGTCACTCCAGAGCTGGAGACGTTCGTACACAACGACTCCCACTCCCTAAGTCAATATTACACCTTTGAGCTTATCCAGTGGGAAGAATGGGAAACAGGATGGTAGGGTAGCATGGCGCTGAGGAACACGACAGTACCCAGCGCTGTGCAGAACCCCAGGAATGGGGTACAGATACAATAGTGCCCGTAGCAGAGCTTGGTGACAAAAGGAAGGGTTGGCACCCTCGACTCATGATGGCCAGGTCAGACTATGGCAGAGAAAAGAAGGCACATGTGAAAGGCTGGCATGAGATGAGCCCAAGTCTTCCACACAAGGATGCCACCTACCGGCTGGACTGACTGTACCAACTATCACACTGTGTACCTGCTCCCAGCCTCAGTCCTCCCCCACTCCTGCCAAGCACAGCTGACATTACAGGTTGCTATAAGATGAGAAGAGCTGATCTTGTCAAAGAACCAAGCCTTCAGAGATTAGCAGCCACGCCAAAAGGACACAGGAAACAGCTCAACAAAGCTCCCTCTGGTCAAACTGTGACAATCTGAGCAATGACAAAAGCAACTGTAAATGGATCAAAACATTGAATCAACAAAATCCATGCATCTGTGATGATGCTAAAAGCTGGGGAGCAGCTTGGGCTCAGAATTTTAAAAAGCTTTCAAGTTAGGCAATAAAGGTTGGGGGTGTACTTCTGGGTAATCAAACATCCCCAGAAGAAGAGCAAAGCATTCTAATTCAAAGGACACCTTTGAGAAGCAGAAATAATGAAATATTTTCTAGAACTAACATGGCATTAGACTGACCATGAATTTTAAAGCCATTTGCGACGGGTAAAGGACCAACAAGGATATTCTGTTGTGAAAGGAGACCCCACTGGGCTTAATGCCTTGCCACCCCACTAAAGGAATCCATCTTGGCCCCAATGCTGGTGAAACAGCCAACTCTATTGTCAAAAGTATTTTGTCTCTTATTATTATTAATTTATTGTATTAATTATGATTATTACTAATAATTAATTATTATTCTCTCACAATGAGTGAAAATACAGAGGACTTGTGTCAATTGACTATGAGACCACAGATGGGATATCTATGTCACTCCCGCTCCAAGACTCAGGGGCCATCACAGAAGAGATGATGGAAAGAGTGAGAGCCAGTGGTCCAGAGAGATAGCAACAGAACATTTTCTTCTGGACAAGACAGGACCCCCATGCTCATGAGTTCACAGAAGCTGAGGTCACATGCACAGGGCCTGCACTAGGTCAAGCAAGTCAACACCCCAGCTTGGAGGTGGGGGAGGGCAATGTGCTCCCACTCCTAACTGAGAGCTTCTGGGAAAGGGGGAGTCAGTTTTCTTTAAGAGTATGACCCCTAGTGGGTCGGGTCAACCAAGCTCTAATGGATATCCATGTGCTCAGGAATACAAGGGCAGGCAGTGCAAGTTGAAGTCAATGGGTTACTTAAAGCGGGGAAACAAGATGTTAGGGTTGGGGGTAGGGAAGTAAGAATGAATGAGGAAAGAGATGGAGGAAAAGGGATAAATATGATCAAAACAGACTGTATAATTAATTGAAATATTTTTAGAAAAATAAAAACCTTAGAAGATAAAAATGAGTGCCCAATGTCTTATCAGAAAGCAAGGTGGCAATTATTTCTCCCTACATACATATGCATTTACAGAGACAGATAACTGTCTTCACTCGATCCTTCAAGATTCCAAAAAAGCAGTACCATTCTTCAAAACTTCAGTGCTTGCTTCAATCTTGTAAGGAAAATTCAATTAGTTAAATGCAAGTTTTTAAAACTTCCATGTGGAAGAAGATTGACTGACATCACAAGCATGAATGTACCGATTAAACCCTGCCCCCAGGGTTTCTCACAATACCCAGTAGTTCAAAAATGGCACACACACAATGACAGCCTTTCTATGAACAAACACCATCGATTCTGCCATAATATACCAACAGAGTGAAATCATATAAAAAATTTGGGGCTTTCAATTAAAAATAAAAAATGATTTCAATATAAAAGGATTCTTAGCATTATCAGGAATTAAGAGATCATTAGTAACAACAATAAAACAAACTAACAAAGCATGTGGATAAGTTACCCGGCAACTCAACAGACCTTAAAAAGCAGTTCATACTGTACAATGCATGAGCTGGGCTTCAGAAAGCACAAGCAATATCTTCACTTTATTTCTAGATTCACAAGTCTAGAAACCCAACACAATGCTATCTAGAAAGGTCAGAGACATCGGTAAAAGCACTGTTTTTAAGAGATATATTCAAAGCTTAGTAACTCAGGATGAATGTTGCTTGAGGACAGTGATATAGAGATAATTGGGGGATTATGAACTTGAACTTCAGCAGGAAATCTCAGGAGACTGTCCCTTAATTGGCCACGGAAAAGTAGAGGGCATGTACTATGTGAACTTGTTAAAAACTAAAGAGAACAATGCAAAGAGAGGAGTGAGTGTAAGATGTACCAGTAAGCAGTCTGTATTCAGGAGCACAGCTGGGCTCTGTATGACTGGCATTCTGGCAGGCAGGAAAGACAGGGCTAGACAGCATGATCAGGATAGGCCACTGCCTGTTTCCCCCCCTACACTCTCCATCATATGTACCCAAGTCACCTTGAAGCCATCCCTGTCACTTCACATTCTCAGTGCTGATCCTCATCCCTAATCAATGTTACAGCTCCCAGGGATGCCGCTGAAGTGCAGCCTTGGTACCCCTCCCCATCCTTCTTTCTTATTCAGACTCAGGCTAACCTACTAGGCAGCCCTCAAATCCCACAGAGCTCTTATCAGATTCCCTCCTAAATAAGGTGTGTGGTTCAAGGCCTCGTGACCAGACAAGGGCTTATCTCAGGAATGCAAGGTTGGTTTGGTATTCTAAGGGGAAAAAAGTTAATTCATCTTATTAGTAAGCTAGGCTGAGGGGGCTGGAGAGATGATTCAGCAGTTAAGAACACTGGCTGCTCTTCCAGAAGTCCCGAGTTCAATTCCCAGCAACCACATGGTGACTCACAACCATCTATAATAGGATCCAACACGCTCTTCTGGCATGCAGGTATACATGCCAAGCAATCAAACATAAAATATAAATAAATAAAATTAGGCAAGTTAAGTTGAAAAACCCTTAAGACCATCCAGAAGTAGCTAAGAAAATCTAGTACCAGTTCCTGGATCTTTTTTTGTTAATCTCAGAAAAACATGAATATAAGATTCACAAAGGTATAATAATTATTTTCTACATTATAGAATTCCTCCTAAAGTCAGCCAAGACCTTTTCTATAACATCCAACCAGTTTATGCATTATCCATTCTTATATTTACTTTCTTGTTTCTTAACATCAAAATTCCTTCGTGGACAACTGGTAATTCTGTTTCCTGTCTTTCTTGGCAAACGATAAAGAAAACCCAGGCTATTCAAGCTTTGGCTGACAGCACTAACAAATTTAGGGTAGAACAGGGATAACAATGTCATGCAGTCACAGGTTCCACACGTCCTCCAGGCAGCGCCACAGTCTAGGGACCTCACCTGTCATCTCATCTTCCCTACCCATCTGGTACTGGAACATAACCACAGAATTGCTCCAAACATGTCTGAGAGATGCCTTCCCTTGTGTTGGCTTAGGCCCTGGCATTCACCAGGCCTTCCTTCCCAGCACTCTCTGCTTCAGTCTGCCCACCTCCTTCACTGGGCATCCTTTGCCCTTCAGTAGTAACAATCAGTGCTGGCTGCATGCATGGCCAGACTCTCTCCTAGCATGGAGAGCAAGGAGAAAGTACCAATTTCTACCTTTGAGGAACTTGGGGTTTACAGCATGACAGAAAAGGAAATGACCAGCAGCTCCACCAAGTTCCAGAAGACCACACAGAAAGTATATGCATAGACATGGAGTCATGCATGCACCTACTCTTTCCAAGGAAGCCCAGCCCTTCTCTGCATTTAGGTCCAATGGACCCACCTCCCTACAGGAACTCTGGTTGCGGTATAGGAATCCGTTCATTGTGACAAAGCTGGCCAAAAGCAACGATCATTGTAGGTCTGTCTGACATCATAAACATGGGGTTTTTCCTTCCTTGTGTTGCCCTTTTGGATGAAGTGCAGATACTTACGGAACGGGGGGTAGGGATTATTTTGTTTTGATATGGTCTCTAAACTGCTTTGCATTTTTAGGAACTATTCATATCACCTAAATGTCCTTACCTAAAGCAAACATATTGCTTACTGTCAGTCATTCCAAATGGCAGACTTAACTCAATTTTCTTGTTTGGCAAGAATGCAATAAAAGTACACGTTTTCTTTTCCTGTCTGGCTCTTCCCTGCTGTCTGCAGATCAATCACGCTGAATGCGGTAGCAGAAGCCAGATCACGATAATAGTCCCACAAGACCTGCGTGGCTTCGAGAAGACACCCAGTGTCTCTGGAGGCCCTGCAGATGAACCGTGCAGCCCTTTGCAGCACAGGGTCATGCATTCAAAGATGGATGGCCTCAGCTGCTGTGCAGCCATTAATCTTCACTGTGGGCACATCCCGGGCTTGAGCAGACAGCATTCCATATCGCTCTGCAAAGGCTTCCAGACCAGCCCCCCAGATGAGCTTTTTCATGCCTAGACTTAAGTTTAATTATGTACTTATGTCAAGATTTTATGACAAGTGGTTATGAACATTCCTTTGCAGGAACACAGGTACTATATATAAGTCTGTCATGGAAGTATCTCAAGATAAGCTCATGTTTTTACCACATGCCTCTCTCTGTGAGGTACATGAGGAAGTTTGTAAGTCCTCTTAAGAATGCTAAAGACTAGTCCTACCAATAATAAAGACTGAAAAGGGGAACAATGCTTCCCTTTGGGGGGCAATGGTTCCCAAAATAAGGTCCACACCTTATCAGCATCACCCAGAAATGTTCCAGAGATGCCCAGTCCTAGCCCTCTAGACCTGCAGGTCAGAAGGTGAGGGTGCCAGGCAAGCTGGCTAGGCAAGCCTCCAGGTGGTTGTGGGGCAGGCTAACACTACTGTGACGAGCCGCACAGCCTCATGGAGGATGGAGTAAGCATCTAGAAGCCATTTCAGTACCTTTCTGTCTCACTGGTTCCACATTCTCTACGAGTATACTGCAAGTGTTTGTCCCTTGCAAAGTGAAGAATGAAGATATCGGTAAGTCCTCCCTCTATCTTTAATTAACTTGCAATCACCTAGGTAAAAAATAACTGGCATAAGAATATTTCAAACATTGGCAGCTTCTGTTAGCTAATGACCTGACTTGGGTGACATAACAGAGTCTGAGAGGGCTGTGTACATCTGTCCCTCTCTCATCAGGGCTGCAACAAACCTCTGCAGACCTCTCTAAACCAGCAAACAGAAGTCACGTCTGTCTCTGTTCTCAGCAGACACCACAATCTGGTATGTACTTATTCAGGGTTTGTCTCTGGCCAGTATGTGATTCTTGGACCCTGTGCATGGCTCGATTCCCAGCATTTAGAGCTGAGCATGGACTGGATGACTGCTCTCTAGCTGTCAGACACATGAACTGGATAAAACACTGCAAGGGGGCCTAAGTATGGTTTGCTAGGTAAAGCACTACTTTGCAAGCATGAGGACCCAAGTTCAGACCCCACACACAAAGCCTGTCCTGGTGATATACACATGTACATTTCTAGCAATGCAGAGGCAGATGAAAAGACACATAGGACCCTAGTAGCTTGTGGGCCAATTAGCCTGGCCTGTGTGGTGAAGTTCCGGGCCGATGAAAGACCCTGTTTCAAACAAAAGGCAGAGATGGGTGCTGCAGAAGTAGCGTGGCAAGTAAGGTCCTTATTGCTTTTCTAGAGGACCTGAGTTCAGTTCCCAGCACCCTCACCAGGCAGTTCACAGCCACCTCTAACTCCAGTTCTAGAAGATCCAACACCTGTGGCCTCTAAGGAAACCTGCACTCATGTACACATACCTATAAACAGACATGCACACATATACATAATTAAAACAAAACCTAACAGGTAGACGACACCATAATATCAACACCCAAGGCTGTTCTCTGATCTCCACATATATGCCTTATTCTAACACACACATACACAAATGCACACACTCCTATATATGTGTGCATGCACATGAACACACACACACACTGCAGGAAGTTTGACACAACAGCTGTGGTCACAAAATGCCTTAGCTTTGCACTACCTAGACCTGGAGGAATGTTCCTTTGGCCTCGCTTAGCATTTGCTTTAGAATTCCACAGATAGCAGGCTCTCTTCTCCCAGCTCTCTCTTCTAAATTTCTTATTAAGTTTTGAAATTTGTTGAGCAGATTAAAGGATTCCTGTGAAGCTTTTATGCTTAAACTTTGCAGGGAAAAATTCCCTGTCTCTGTAACTATCACTGGGACAGATTAGAAATAATTTGGAGTTGAATTGGATTTGCTATTTTGTGAGCTTCTCTTATCTACCAGGACTAATAGCAGACACTTCCCCCCCCATCAGGGCTGGGAGGAAGCCTTATTATCTGCTTCCCTCAGGGTGGAAACTGAGGTCGGATAGGTCAAAAGGCTTAGACGTGAATATTCCATCAATACAGCTTGAACCAACAGAGGGTGTTCTGTGCCCCACAATAAATTCGGAAGCACAGAATTGTGGAGGCAGTGATATCGAGGTGTGGCAGAAATAGCTTATGCACAAGCCTTGGAATCAGAAGCACCTGGGCTAGAATTTAACTTTTACTTAGAGGCCGTCTGACCTTGGACATTTCCTTCACCTCATGCAGACGTGTCATAAGCCCCTGAATGATGTACAGTTGTAGTCCTGGGAGGGGGAAGGCCCCCAGTGGGCATGAGAGGCTCTCTGCCCCACTGCTCTCTGGACTCAGCAGGCTCGGGTGCTTGCCTGTCTCCCCTAAGCTGGTAGCATTCTGAAAGGCTTGGATCCTGAGGTTGGAACTGGCTGTCTGGGGCTATCCTGCCTCTGTTATGTGATTACTGGACTGATTCTGGTCAGTCCCCCATTGTACCCAGGCCACCATGTCTTCATCAGAAAGATGAGACCAACAGTAGCCTGCCCACCTCCCAGGTCAGTGGTGAGAACAGCACAGCTGGGAAGTGTGTGAGTACCACCAGGGACCCAGTGAGCACAGTTCCACCACAGCCTACATGACTATCTCCTCCAGGCCATCTGAATGTCCCTGTCACCCAGGCACAGCAGCCTGGCCCAGCAGCCTTTGCTGCAGAAGTGTTCTCTTCTGATGCCTCCTGCTCAGGGACAGACTACTCCACTGCCTCTTCCACATCCCTTCTCTGCCCTTCATTCATAGAAATAGGCCTAAATCAATACCCAACACTTGCTGCAGACACTCCGACCTGAATTCAATCCCTGGAACCCACTGTAGAGGGGGAGAGGCAACGCTGTGTGCTGTCCTCTGACCACACACATGCATGGTGCATGCACACTCACACACGCATACACACATCAATAACACATACAATAGTAAATAACTTTTAAAAAATGTAAAGCCCTTTAACATATTGTCCCCAGACTTCTCTAGATGCACCACAGCAAACAGGCAGAGGCACATTAAAAAAAAAAGTGTGGAGGGAGAAAAAAGAGAACAGAAAAAGAAAGTTTGCTATTTATTTAATCTGAATGCTTTTGCAGATTCTTCCATAAAAGGCAAAAGCGTGTAAGAGCATTAGGAAAGATCTAGTTCTTATGTCAAAGCCAGTATCTCTGTGTGGTCCTGCTGTAATGTCACAGGGATTCCAAAGAGACCAGGTCAAACCTCTCCCCATGAAGCATGAGAGTAGCTGGCCAGATGGCGGATGCTCTTCTCAAAACCTCTGACCTGTAAGCCAGCCCCAATTAAATGTTTTCCTTTATAAGAGTTAGCTGTGGTCATGGTGTCTCTGCACAGCAAGAGAACCTTAACTAAGACATTTGTGTGTGTTTCCAGAACCTGTTTATCTTATTCTTTCTCCTTTTTTCATCATCATCATACTGTGACAGCTGGGAGAGCACCCATGCCACAGGGTACACAGGGTACACGTGAAGGTCAGTTTTCATGTGGGTGCCAGGCATCGACCCCTGGTATGCTGGTGTACACAGCAAGCATCTTCAGCCCTGAGCCATCCTTAGGACCTTATTCCTCCTTTCATAGTTTCTCTAAAGTAGTTCTCACAGATTTCCTATCATTTCTCCCTTAAGGAGTATCCCCTGTGGGGAGGTTTTACCAAGAACTTTCTTTCCTTGATGGATACAGAGCTACCCTGCTTACCCATCTCGTGCCTCTGCATAAAGCTGTTGGTAATGCACTTCCCTTATCCTCATCTCAGCAAAGCTTGTGCAGAAGCTCCCTGTCTCGGTCCTGATACTGGCAATTTACATAATTGCTCTTTAATCAATCTGGCTGGAAGTCGATAAATTTTACTGACTTTCTCTAAGAACAATCTTCTGGTTACTTTGCCTATTTTAGGGATTTTGTTTCTTAGTTCATTGATTTCTACTTTGATGTAGGAGGGTCATCTGTCTATGTGTTACTTTCATTGGTTAATAAAGAAACTGCCT
>LOEQ01001289.1:199666-213702 GCA_001685075.1 Bramus lutescens
ATAAGCTAGCCGTGTGGGAGCTGGGCCGGACGAAAAGCAGGCCCGCTCCCCCCAATTACTACACTGCTTTTTTATTATTATTTCTTTTCTGCTTACTTTGGGTTTAATTTTCCATTTTCCCTAAGTTCCCAGAGTTCCAGGGCAGTCCTTAGCTATCCTGTGAGGCTCTCATGGATATGTCTGTGGCTGCTATGCCTGCCGGCCGCAGTCTTAAGAGACATGATGCTTACAAAGGAGGGCAAGTACCTTCCAAAGCCAATGTGCAAAAGGCCAAAAGCTCACTGCTGCTGGTGAGCTTTGGCTTTGTCAAGATTTCAGAATTTCTTGCAGCAGCCACATGCAAGTATGAAGAGAAAAGGAGGCTGTTTAAGGACCAGAAGGCAAAGCATGGGAAGGACTGTTGTGTGCTTGGGGCCTCTGACTCTCCTATGGCTGCTCTGCCAGGCCCCATCTCTCTGTCTGCTCCAGCTTTCTACAAGCAAACCAATGTGCAGCGGTAGTGGCACCTGGCACAGTCCAGCCTGGGTCTCCGGTGTTCAGTCAGCACCGTGAGCTGGTACCCTCTCAGAGGGGCTCTCAGCACAGTCCTTGTCACATTTCGGTCATACTGGACCACAGCAAATGACATGTGGTTCAAAAGGTCATACTGGCCCCCATGATGGTTAGAAAAGGAGGGCGAGACAATAAAAGCCAGCACTGAGCTGAGCCAAGACTAGATGCCAGGTAACCAGGCAAGGCAAAGTCTACAGCCCTGCTACCCCCTGGGTGGCTTCTGGGCTAGCAGCTGCCACCAGACTCATTTGTCCTAACCTCCTTTTTCTTTAGCTACAAAAATGAAGTCCCAGAGTCTTACTCTTTCCCCTGCCTCCCAGCAAGTCCACAATGGGATCATTACTGTTCCAGTTTTTCAGATGGGACTCTGAGAGGCAGACAGGCCTGGCTTACATAATTTGTGTGCTAGGGATACTCATTCAGGGCCTCGGGCATGCTGGCTAAGCACTCTGTCGCTGAGCTGCAGCCTTGGCCCTAGAAACGCTGTCACTGATGTCCACCCAACAAACATAGCATCAAGTATCAGTCATTGAATCCTCCCATCTCATGCACATAAAGAGTCCTGGGTATGGATACAGTTTCTGTCAGTCACCTGGATCCTTCAGAGAAACCTGGGGAAACATGATGTACCTGGTCCAAGAAAGTGCTTGGCAACCCCATCAACCATGACAATACAGACTGACAATCCTACAGGTTTCACACAATTCCAATTAAATCACATCATTCCTGTTTCAGGGATGCTCAGATGCTCCACCAACAGGCCTCAAGTCATTGGAAATAGCCCTTCCCATTCTTCAGAGGAGCCCACTACTCCACAGAGCACAAACTCTCTTCTACCCTGCACCAAAGTTTGCCAGGACAGCTCACAGTGCAGCTCTTCCCACCTGTTTAGGCATTCAGGACAAGCTCTGGCAGCCCCACCAGCCAATGCCTATTCACATTTCAGCATGGGGACAGCACGCAGCATGACCACAGTATGCCAAGAGCACTCACTTAAATGGTGACTCTGTGCCTGCGCCCCAGTCACAGCTCAAAGCCCCACAGCAACTGTGCACTTTGCCCCTGGACAGGGTCTGAACTGGCACCTGGGCTCCTGTTCACACCCTCCTTGCAAGCAGCAAGCTCTGAAACCTGCTGGTCCTCATATCCTTAGCATTCTGGCTTTGTACAGAGAGCGCCAGTGACTGTGGACTTACAAACCAGCACCTGCAAGAGTGTCCAAATGATTAAGGAAAATGCTCTGAGGTGAACATCCAAACTGAGAAGAACTGGACAGTGAACATATTTCTCAAAGGAAAGGGACAAGGGAAAATGGTCTCCTCTCGCTATCCTCACTAGCACGCCCGCCTCCCCAATCTCTGTGTCACAGCAAGAGCTTGCAGCACCAAAGTACAAGATACATGAGCAGCCTCGGGACTGCTTTCTAGAAATTCCACAAGATGTGAAACATGAGAAACCATTTTCAACCACACACCTCCAACTCCCTCAGAAAAGTTCTCCAAATGCTGAGCTGGAGAGGACGCTTGGCAGTAATAGGAGAGTCCCAGCAGCCTGGGTCTCCACCAATGGACTAACCTTGAGGTGGCCAAGGTCCCCCGTCTTGCTGCCCTCAGAAGGGTTTGTGGGTCTGCTCTCCACTCGAGGCCGGACGACCTGGCGGAAAGGACTGGATAAGGGAAAGCCGCTGACACTGATTCCATCTAGGAAGGAAGACAGAGAAGTCCCAGGTGAAATGACAGTCCTTTTTGTGAGGCAGGGTTTGTTTTGTTTTTCCAATGTAGTAACGGGAAGGAACATGGCAGTCTTTACTCCCTAGTCTAATTAAAGGTGGGGAGTCATCCCTGGGTGGGTTTTCATTCACACTGCCAACAACACCCCTCTCAGCAGGTAAGCTTTTCTAGGAGAAGATGTGGGGTAAGTGGGCTCTCACGGAGAACGGATGACCCAGAAGTTCCAGTGGGGGTTCTCAAGGAATAGCACACACAGTAAAGGGCAGACCAAAGGCAAAGCAGCTCTCCCAGGCACTGGAGACTAGCTGTCAATCAGACCAGCCACTGCAAAGGAACTAAAAGATTCTATCAAAACACATTGTTTGCCATGCCCCCATCCTGGCCCCAGCTTTTCACTCTGGTGACAGCCATCACTGCTTGCCTTAGTATCCCCAAATCTGTGCCTCATCTCACACATCACCCTTTCCACAATGCCTCCCCTGGGTACACTAACTGAAAGCAATCCTTTCTTCTGACACCCAGAAACTTCTCTAGCCTGAGATCCGTGCCTACTGTGTGCTACTCTGTAGCCAGGGGAGAGGCTGAGCACGGGGGACCATCAAGGAACACCAGGTACTGGGAAGAAAGAAAATACACGTTTGCAATGGCTGGGAGCTGGAAATCTATGGAATGTGGCTACTTTAGATACACACACAAACACACACACATACATTTAAATGTGAAATTTGCCTCAAAAACCTCAAAAAGCAATCATCTTAAAGCTCCTGGTCTCATCACAGGCTAATGGGCTATGATCTCTAATCCAGAGGAAGGTAGAAAAGACAAGCTGCATCATACATGGGCAGGGCGTTTCCAGCTCCGGTTGGAGCAGAAGCTTGAGCAAGAGCGAAGCTGGAGAAGGGACAGGGCAGCTGCAGAAGTGAAAGAGACAAGCTGGGAAAGATGTCACAGGGCACACTGAGAAGGAACTCCCTCCAGTGTGGGAGCAGGGGAAGGACAGAAAATGACATTCGATCATCCCACCTGTGTTGATGCCAGCACAGGCAAATTCCACATAGAATGCAGAACAGATTTGTCTGACAATGACTAGGAAAACAAGATCAAAAAGTCACAAACAGATGAAGGCAGCCTACTGGGGCCGAGTTTAGCAGTACTATTAGAATGGAGGGCAGACAAAGATGGTCTGAGTCATGAATAAAAGTAAGCTTGTGGTGAGATCTTCACAGCCATTTACAGTGTTCAATCTTTCCATTAGGGGGATCTCTGTGGGCAATTCAGGATGTAATTCCACATGCTGAAATAATACTTTTCTTGAATTCAACTACAGCATCACAATCATCATGACCACTGGGAAATGACAGCTGAAAACAACAGCCGTGCTGGCCACACCAGCAGAGCCAGCCATCAGAAGTAGTAACAGGAAGGAGCATTTTAAGATTAAAGCAGACCCCAGAACAGGCAAGGCATGGGACTGGCAGCAGAAGAGCTGACTTGCAGGTTGGAGAACTGGGAGGAAATGATGGGTGAACATCATCCGAGCAGCTGAACCCTGGGGAGCTCAGAAGCTTCTTGGAGACACTTTCCTGGACTTCTCCCATCCTTGGTTCCACAGCTCCAGGCTCTCCAACCTTTGGACTCCAGAATTTATAGCAGTGTCCTCCCAGGTTCCACCTGAGACTGATTCATGCTCCCGAAGTCTCCAGCCTGTTGTAAGACTTCCTGCCCTCCACAGGCATATGAGCCGGCTCCTCTCATGAGTTCCCTCTCGGTCATTTACGGACATATCCACGCACCCAGCAGCAGCCACATTCTTCTAATGAACCCTAGCAGATCTGATTATGGATCATGGTATCCTTGGGCTGGCAGTGGTGTGTGGGTCACTACTGTACTGGTTCCAAAGAGGTAAGTGACCTCCTCAATGTTACACAGCCTATCAACAGAGCTAAAACCAGAACTCAGAACCACCAGTCATGCTGAGATGGGAGGTGGGGGGAGGACACCCACACTGAGCTCACCAGTCCAGTCCAGTCTGCTCTGGAGTACTCCAGGAGATCAAAGCTATACACCAAGCCCCTACCAAATCTATGGTAAAGACCCCCAAATGGCTTAGCAACCAGCCCCTGTGACAGTATGCTTTTATTTTCATGTTTCCAGAAAGGAGGGGAAAAAAGACATAAATGAGCAAGGCTGAATATACACTTTTTATAACAGGCTTCTGATATAAACTTGAATAAAATGCAACAAAAATAAAATATACTTGCAAAGGTAAAAGAAGGCAGTGAGTCTCTGTGGGAGTCTATCCGTGTAGGCTGTTCCAGGTAGAATATTTTTCAAAGATGCTTTCTCATGTATTCATAAAATCCACGGATGCCAAAAAAGCCCATCTGGTTATCATAAAATATGCTCAAGAAAACCAAAGCAGTAGAAGCAGTTGGCTAAGAAAATGAACCAACACTCTTCATTTCCATAGAGAAAGCAGCACGTTAATTCATTCAGAAACTCTGCAATGTGGTTAGGAAAATAAAAATAACTCCTACACTGACAGTGGATGGACGGCCTGGAACAGACACGGCTTTCCCTCTACTGGGTGCACCAGACCTAAGGCCTTCTGTCTTATTCACACATCTGGAGGCTTCCCACTCTCCGCCTGAACAAGACAGTGTGCTTCGGTGTTCCCAGACTGTCCTACAGTTATAGCTTTGAGTACAGGAGCTACTGGTATGGATGAGTAGGTGGCCATCTTTCTACAGGACAGAGGGGTAGGGTTAGCTCCAGGCTTCCAATACAAGAGTATTTTTAAGCCGCTACTAAATCATTTCTTTATAGAATGAGATGTCAAGCAGAAGTGATGGCTTACTCGATAGCACAACAAGGCTATGAGATGGGAGGTAACTTGCAGTTGTCCTGGGGTGAGGTATGTACAATTCTCTGGGGAGGCCGCTTGGAGGACACTAGTGCAGAACTGTAAGGAGAGGTGGCCAGCAGCGAGCTGGCCCGTCCCCTTTTTTCTGTGCACTGTTAGTGCACAGGCCTATGTTTGCGGCGTGGGGTTCAGCAGAAGCACCAGAGGCCTGCTGAGCTCCCATGAGAACCAGCTCTGCTTCCCAGGGGCTGGGACACCTCTTGCCACCCTTCTGAGGAACGGACTGGTAACAGGCTGCTGAGGGTAATGGCATCCGCACCGTCTTCACCCAGAATCCAGGACTGTATGCAAATCATATTTCATTGTGAATTGCTTCACAACTGATGGCTGAAGCTTTGGAGTTATCACTGTGGGCCGGGGATTGCTTTTATTTGTGGGCCAATGCTCTGCAATCCACTGTTATTTCCTTTCATAGCCTGCACGATCCCTTGATGCTGTCCCTTGAAATCGTAACAGTTGTTAGACATCTCTGCCCTGGTCTGCTGTTCCCTTTTGAAAATAAATATGGATTTTTAGAGTTCTCAATCTTATTTTTTAAAGAACAGTGGCTCGGCCCTAAGCACCAGAAGCTGGAGGCGGAATGCCTGCGATCTTAACACACAAGTACTAGATATCTGAGCTTTTCCACAAATGTGTTTTCTAAGAAGAAAGCCTGATATTTTTCTTGAAACGGGTTTTCCCTCAGGTTAAAGAGCATGAGGACAGAGAGAATAAATACTTCACAGTGCCAGCACACTTGCCAGGCATGCACTTCAACTACTTCCTGCCTGCTCCCACAGGGTCCTCATCTGTGGCCAGGACAGGAGATCACACTTGTCCTGACGTCTGCACACCCCTGTGCCAGCACCAGTCCTCTGAGAAAATCTGCAGAATGCATTCTGGGTCTTTCTTACCCTGCTGTGCAGATCGTGAGGGCAAGTCCGGGATCTTGTCTTTGAATTCCCAGTTCTGGCCTGCCTGTTGCCTCCCTGGGTGTGGCTTCCTCACTCAGCACTCACATCTCCTCCTCAGGCTCCTGACAGCCATTTCACAGTTTCACTTGGAAGAGTCCTGTGGCCCGTCTTTGCCATCAGATGCAGGGATTCACCCAGGGCTCTGTGGGAAGTTTTCTACCTTGTCCCAAGCTGCCATCTGCCTTCAGGAACCAGACACATCCTAGCCCTGTAGACTTTTGGGTCTGTGGGGAACACGATGGTTCCTGGGTACCCGTTCTCTGGTTGGGTTCCCATGGCAACCCCATGCTCCTTTCATCCTTGTGAATTTCTCTGCCTTGTTTTATATACAACCGGGGAAAGCTGCTGCCCTCTCCCCAGCCAGCTTTAGCATTTTTGGCACCTTCTCTTCTCTGCTCACTGAGCCTCTTGCAGAAGGTTCTCAGGGATGAACCCTGCACCTATAGTCCCAGCCCCTTCACAATCTGCGGGTCCATCTAGACCTTGCATGCTGAAGGTTGAACTAAATGTTCATTCTCTGCTGCCTACTTTTTTTCTCCCATATATGAGCTGAAATTAGGAGTTTATACCATAGATTTTAATTCTGGCCTATGAATACTTTTGGGTTGTGTCGGCTGTTGCATATTGCTTTTGTTTTGTATTCGGTGGGCTAATCCGCTTTTGCTCCAAAGGAACTAAGCTAACGTGCTGGACAGCCTGCTCATAGATATATTTAGCTGTGCCACCTACCTGCCTTCTGAGTCACAGACAGTCATTTCACAGGACTGCAGCACAGTCACAGGAAAGGTCAGCCTGCCCCTGGTTCCTGGAGGCTCACAGGGACACATCTCTGTGGATGTCGACAGCCTCACGTCACCCACCACAGCTGCCCCAGAGGTCTGTTTAATAACCTGTGAACATCCATTGCTAGGTTCTCTGTTTGGCCAGCATGTGGGAAGGTTGACTTTGTTCTGTGAGTTAAATTCCGGCTGGGAAATAACTTCCTAAGCCACTGGGGTGGGGATTCGAGTGTTTGTCATTCATCAGCAACAGGTGATTGTACCACAGGCAACAAGAGCCTGTCTGTGAGTGGACCACTGATCTGCCCGTGCTCTCTCTCCAACTCATTCTCTGCAGCCAAGCTGCGGTGCCTCACCAAGGGACAACCACAGGGTCGGGATGGTGCTCAGTGGAAGAAACTCTAGGTGCCTCTGTCCAAACAGAAAGAGGTGGTGTCTGGGGAGGTACGGCGGCTTGACTGCTGGCTCAGGGCACAGACATTTCCAGTGTTGTTCTCACCTCCCCATGCCTTTCTTCTCTGTGCCCATCCAGGCTTTTACATCTCTCATCTCCACCGCTTCTGGCACTGGTGGCATCCCAGCTGCTAACCCCGCTCCCTGCTGTCTTCCACACTGTCATCGCGATCACACGGCTGGTGCAGAGCGGTTTTGCCTCACTGCTGCAGCTTGAGTCAGGGCCTCCCACCGCCAAAGTCAGTACAGAGCGTGGGCCATTTGATCTCTCCCTCACCTGTTCAGATCCCAGCTCCTTGTGTCTACCTCACTTGTCTCAGTCTCACACTGATGGCCTAGAGTGTGCACCGTGGCTTCCCTGCCTTCCGCTGCACTGTAGCTGCCTGGGATCTGTGGAATGGTGGCCTTCCTCCCACTTCTGTTTAACTAGTGTCAGGGTTACTGAAGGCTCAGCATGGTTTGGGAACCTTCAGTATAGACACAGCCTTTCCTCCAGTGTAGACAGGCTTCCTGCTGGTGTAGTCTTCTTTCTATCTAACTTGAACAGCTCCTACTCATCCCCTGAGTTGTTCAGAAAACTCTGGGCAGACCCAGAGGCTGTTCAGCGCCTGTGACAAAGGGCTTTGTGATCCAGCAGGGCCAGTCCTCACCAGGTGATTGTTCTGGAGCCATGTGGACGTTCCCCACCCTGGCTCTTTCATACCAATTTCAGAACCACTTTCAAGTTCTTTACAGCAGTCTCTCAAACTTTTGTCCAGACTGTCTCAAACTGGTAGATGAATTTTGGAGGAAAGAGACTTCCTTGTGCTATTTAGTCTTCCTGTCTATGAATATGGTATACCTCTTTAGTACACTTGTCTCATTTAATGGTTTTGCAGCAACACTTTTTAATTTCCTCTGAGAAGGTCTTACAGTATTTTACAGATTCAGTCCTGGTTGCCTTATCAACTGGTAGTCTGTACAAGCTGCACACAACAGCGAGCACTAACGACAAGTTACGACTTGATCGATTTCTATGTTTGTATTCACAGGGTGGTAGCCTCTACCCACAGCATAGCACAATACTTCCCAGCACTCTCTGCTTCCTTCCAGGCCTGCTGCTGTTGGGAACTCTCTACACCAAGATACACAATTACGGCCGCCACCAAGATGTCATCAGTCCCACTTGTTATGGGATCCTAAATACAGAATCTATTCTCTGGTTTCTTTTTCAAGCCTCTTTCTTTGACTTAAAAATCATATGAAGATATTCTATCACGTGCCTGGAATCAGAAGTCTCAAATCAGGGTGCAGGCTCCTCCTTCCCCTCAACATGGTGTCTGAGGTTCATGCTCATGTGTTTTCTTGCTGTACGGTTTGCTGCTGGGTCAAAACGGTATTTAGCCATTCTGCTTCTAGAAATTTAGCTTGTTTCCAGCAGCACTGCTATAGCTGTCCTGTCTGCATATAGACCTAAGAGCATACTGCAGCTTGCTCTGGTAGGCCTATAGCCAAGCAAGTGTTCAAAGTAGCTCTCTTCTCTTCTCCTCTCTTCCCCCCACTGCCTCCTCTTTTAAAGTTTTTAGTATTGAGAATTGAACCCAGGGTCTTGGGCATGCTAAACACACTGTCAACCATTGAATTTTTAGTTCCATCAAAATGTCACCCCTTACAGTGTGTGGTTAGCTGTTTTGCTCTTTTAATGTTGTCTTTTCATGATCAGACTCTCTCTCTCTCTCTCTCTCTCTCTCTCTCTCTCTTCTTTCTTTCTTTCTTTCAAGATGTTTCTCTGTGTAGCCCTGGATATCCTGGAACTTGCTCTGTTGACCAGGCTGGTCTTAAACTCACAGAGATCCACCTACTCCTGCCTCCCTAGTGCTGAGATTAAAGTCAGCCTGCACCACCAAGCCCAGACTAGAATTTCTTAATTTTGTTATCATTCTTTCCTTTTGGTTAGTGCCTACACACAGGCGGTGGAAATGCTACCCTCTGTTCCTTCTGGAAACTGTTGCTTTAGCTTCACACTTAGGGTTACAGGTCTTTTGAGCTGGTCTCCCCTTTTCCCTCTCCCTCACGACTACACAATTCCCTCCTCCCCCTCCCCTTCACAGAAAGTCTCCTCTTCCCCTCCCCTCACAGATAAGTGTTTTGTGCTTTATGTATCCTGCTTCTCAGGTTGTGATTTCTTCTGGTCCCAGTATCCTGGCATGCTGTGCCATCCTGTGGAGCTCTGCCCTACTGGCCCGTTCCATGTGCTGCAGAGAGGGAGCTTCTGGCTACATGTGGCAATGGGCATTTGAACAGTGTATAGTGCACCTAAGCATCGAAAGGACTGATTATTGATTTCACTTGATTTTAATTACTTCAAATTTAAGTAATTTCTCTGGTGGCTATTATATACAGTACAAGCCTAGTGGGGAGACAAAGCAATTTCACATAAATTAAAAAGTATTATGAAAATGTATGGTGTTGAGTGTAGAGAGGGGGTGACCTAATTTAAAGGGCAGAAAAAGGATTTTCTGCAGGTGTGGTGATGGGCTAAGATTCAAAGCGTGAGGAGAACTTCAGCAGGTGAAAGACTGGAGGATGAGAACAGTGGTCCTTAATGCAAAGAAGAAAGTGCGGTCCAGGAATGCAAACTTTTTTAAAAGGTGTAGGTGTGGGGGCGAAGAGGGGGGGGAGGGAAAGGGAGAGGGAAAGAGACTTAAAGCTAATTTTTAAGAGATCTGGGCCATCGATGTGGAAGCTAATTTGTGTGAAGAAAAGATTTTATGTGACAAGTGGGGAGCATTTGCTCTTCTTAATTTTTAAAATTAATGCTCTGCCTTGGAGCTTTAAGCCTGCAGCCTTGCTGGCTGCTTAATGAAGACACAGTGCCTTTCCTACCCAGATGCAGGGATGCAAGCCCACTGAGCGGACTATCACAGCTCTTACTCTGTTCTTTGAGTCCCTCCCTACCTTTTAGAGGAGGACAAGCATCTGCCAGGGGGCAGGGGGTCTGGAACATGCCCCCCCCATCGTCTTATAAACAAGACAATCCCACTTTAACCTCAAACTGACGATACTCTGGTCTTGTTTCCCAGAATTTTTAAATCCAAAAATAACATATCCTAACTCAGCTATCTCTTGTGAAAACTGACATTCACTTAGTTATGTTTCTCTTTCAGTAGAGGAACACATGTAAATAATAGATAAAAGAGGGGGGAAATCGGGGAACTGGAGAGATGGCTGCTCTTCTAGAGGGCCCAAGTTTGATTCTATGGCTGCTCACAATCATCTGTAACTCCAGCCCCAGGGAATCTGACTCCCTCTGGCTTTCCCAAGCACCCACCACACATATGCTAAAGGCCTACACACAGGTAAAACTCCCAAATACATTTGAAAAAAAAAAAGATAAGCAATCACATTGGAAACCTAAGGATCACATTAGCACCGCTAGGACCATTGCTATTGCTATATAGTAACACCGACTACTCAGGAACAAAAGAGCAAGGGTCAGTGGAGCCTGGCCTTAACTACTTTTCTTTCTAGAAAATTTGTCCTGGACAGATCTGGGATCTGCACCCAGAGCTCATGCCTTTCACTCCTTTGGGACTTGATACAGTGTCCCTACCCTTCCCTGTCTTCCTCTATGTGTCCCAGGAGATAATGTAGATACACTGGGTGGTGCTGCCACTGTCTGGAACAATCAGGAGAAACAGGTGAGAGCCAGCCTGACCACCTGAGGTGGGAGCCTGGCTGGTTTAGTTCTTCCCTCCTGTTGTACCCAAGATTCCACCCCAAGTGGACCTCAGGTGACTTCCTGTCCAGCTAACACCCGCTTAAGCAGTCTTCATCACACTCAGCTCCTTTGGAAACATGTCCAGCTTCTCCAATGGCTTCCCCAAAAAGCCCCCTGGGCTGCAGCCTGACACTGCCACACCCCCCATGCCATCCAGACTGGTCTCTGTTGAGCCCCCTTCCATTGGGACCCTGTTCAAGAGCTTGTAACACAGGTCATCCCAACCCAACCAACCCTTGAAGCTCAGACAGGGTTCACGATGCTGTCACCCCTCCAATGGTGAACAGACACTGGGAGTGTATGGGAGCAGTCCTGTGCCAAATCCTCAAAAGAGACATCCTAAAGGAAGACAATGTTGAGAAAGTAGAACACCTAGAGACGCCACAGGGACTCATGGGAAGCAACACCTCTGCCACTACAGCTCACTGGGGACAGAACCCATGTGACGGTTTGAAAGAAAATGGCCCCGAAAAGGAATAGCACTATTAAGAGGTGTGACTTATTGGGGTGGGTGTGGCCTTGTTGGAGAAAGTGTGTCACAATGGAGACAGGCTTTAAGGTCTTCTACACTCAAGATACCACCCAGTGTATCAGTCTACTTCCTGTTGCCTGCATATCACATGTAGCAGCTACCTCTTCAGCACCAGGTCTGCCTACATGCTGCCATGTCCCACCATGATGATAATGGACTGAACCTCTGAACTATAAGTGAGCCACCACAATTAAATATTTTCTTTGTAAGAGTTTCCATAGTCATGGCATCTCTTCACAGTAATAGAAACCCTAACTAAAGCAACCCACAAGGGTTGGAGAGGGGGTAACTAGAGCTGGGCCTGGAAAGCAGAGAGAAGAGCATGAACGCAGGTCCATCACCAGAGACAGCATCAGACATAAGACACTGCCTCAGAACAGCGGCAAGAGGGTAGGGAAGGACCCAGCAAGGGGGAAATAGGGCAGGAGAGGGTATGGGCCCAAACTGCAAAGGCCTTACTTTGAAGAAAAAACTAAGCTCTGAGCAGAAGATGAAGGTGAGAAGGTAAGGCTCGAGGCAGGGAGAAGAGTGACTAGGTATCTGTAATGACTTGAATAAAGACACTTAGCATGCTACCCAAAACCAAGAGGAAGAGGAAGGCTACTGAAGAGAAACAAGAGACATGTCTGTCAGGGTCAAACAAATGAAGAACAACATGCATGTCATGTGGAAAAGAGGGGAGACTGCACCTGCACGTGACCTCTGTTAGCCTTTGAAAGTGGTCGTTTGCCAACAAAGAGGATGTAAGAGAGACATATATGGATCTAATCTACATGGGAAGTAGAAAAAGAAGAGCTCCTAAGTAAATTGGGAGCATGGGGATCATGGGAAAGGGTAGAAGGGGGGAGGGGAAAAAAGAGGAACAGAGAAAAATCTATAGCTCAATAAAAAACAATTTAAAAAAAAAAGAGGTCATTTGCTGAGAGGGAAAGGGGCTCAAAGAGGAGGCACAGTGAGGAAACCCAATCTAGTGTTCAGTTCTCAGGGAGTGAGCTAGTACTCTCCAGTGGGGAGCCTTGCTGTGACCCAACATGCAGTCCCCCACAAGATGGCAGGTGAGAGTCCATGACTCTGTACCACAGTCATGTCATTGGCCCCTTCTCAAAAGGCACCAGTAGAAGGCTCATCACCCTTTCACCCTCTCATAGGATACCTGTGAGGGGAAGACGACCCCTCATGGACAGGGTCATTGCTCCACTTCAAAGAAAAAACAAGCTGTCCATCACCCTCAGACAGTAAGGCGACAGTGTTCACCTCTGTACTCATCTAGAAGCTGTTCTGTTTGCTCTCTTGGGGGAGGAGGCGCAATAAGACAAACACCCCCACGCACAGGGCCCCAGCACTGTTTCATGACACTAGTACTGTCTCGTGACACCTTGGACAGACCGCCCACCTTTCTCAGACTTGGCTCCCTCTTCTGTCAAACAGATGGATTAGATGAGATGCCATCTCTAGCCCGCTCTATTCCATGAAGCTGAAGACTCACTCACCCCTTTCCATACTGAATCTAAAATGCCATGTTTAATTATCAGGTCTAACAGACACTGTCGGCAGGGAAAGCTGACATTTCTCTTATAAAACCAAGAGCCAAAAATCTCAGAGAAAAGTAAAATAGAATTAAATAATTAATGCAGAAGGAAAACAGAAGCAGACAACATTTCCACTGCTTGTGAGACCTGGCAACCCCAAAAGGCTGTTTCCACCCACAGCATCAGTTTCAATAAAAATCAAACGCTAATATAGCGATCCCTCTGAGAGCACCTTGCACACAAACATGTCCTTCAGGCAGAGAGGGACATGGAGCAGCCTGGCTTGGTCTTCAAATACTGCCTTTATGAAAAACTTCAGTGCAGAAATAACTTTTCAATCTGATCAGATGAGAAAGACAATTGCTAGGCAAAAAGAATCATGACAGAGATATGTTTACCTCGTTCCTTCCTTCAAAACATCATATTGTGAACTGTCACACTAATGGAGACAACATCACAAAATAAATATATAGCTGAATGAATTCTGAGGATGCAAACACTCAGGACCAAGAGCAGAATCATGCCTCTCTTTCACCTCAGAAAAAAACAGTTAAGATCCTGCCAGCCAACAGACAGGCTTGTCTCGCCTCAGGGCTACGTAAACCATAACTTCCTCTTTCCCCAGGTCAGTCTGCCTGCTTGAGAGTGGGTCCTGGTCTGTCTGTCCTCATCTCCCCACTCCCTAAACACAGAGCCACAAACACTATAGTGTAGTTGCACCCACTCATTCTCAGATCCGGTGTTTCAGTCTCTTTCATTTCAAATCCTTTCATTCTTGGCTCCTTGGAGAGTGTGTGTGTGTGTGTGTGTGTGTGTGTGTGTGTG
>LOEQ01001289.1:219183-236665 GCA_001685075.1 Bramus lutescens
TAGGGGGTGGAGAAGCAGCTATGCATAGGGGTAGAGAAGCAGCTATGCGTAGGGGGTGGAGAAGCAGCTATGCATAGGGGGTGGAGAAGCGGGCTATGCATAGAGAGCGGGCTCTCCCTGCCTTAACCAGCTGTCCACCTGCCTAATGGTCTTGGGCTGTGAAAAGAAACAGCCTTGGGTTTGCCACCTTTTTGACACTAACTTGAGTGCCACAAAGACTGACGGTTTCTTCAAGCCAAGGTTCCTGTGCATAGTGTGGAAGATACCCATTGCATCACAGGGCTGCAACTCACAAGGAGACTGTGGACTGGGAACACTGAAGCGAAGGGGCCTGGGGGCCGGAGAGGCGTGGGGGGCCGGGTTACCTTCTAGGATGGGAACGCAGCCTCTTCCCATCTAGGCCACTCCTGCCAGGCAGACCCTCCTCCCTTCTTCACAATTAGGCACAGACAAAGACCAACAATCAGGGTTCATCCATACTATTGCTGCCGCATACCTACTGTCTAGAGCAGGCCGCACACAGCGTCACAGGGGTCCTCTGCTTCTATTCCCCAGATGAAATCCCAGCCAAGCAGCCTACTATTCATGGGGTCACAAACAGTCTCTGCTTCATCCTGGGCAGTGGGTCGCAGCTCCCCAGCCAGCCTCAGAAAACCCCAAAGGGACGCACAGAAGCAGAGAATGTTGCTCCCACCAAGTGGCAAAAGCCTGCACAGCCCTGATGGCTATTCACTCAGATGGTGACTTCATGTGGAGTGCCTCTCACATCTGTCCACCATCAAATGTTGGTGTCTACCCAATGCCATACCCAAGGGTGAGACTCCTTCCACCAACAGGGGGATGGGAAACCATTAAGATGGGCCCCTTCTGCCACTCTCATACCTGGTTTCCTGACTCTGCTCACACCCTCCTCCCGAGATCCCTCAGTGACAGAGGTGGCAGTAATGAGCCACTGTACCTATCCTAACCTTTCTGAAAACCAATTCTCTATGATGAATTAACTCTGTCTGAAGAAGGAAACTTCGGCTTATTGAGATAAGGGAACTTATCCATGGTCCCAAACAAGAGAAAGACCTAGAATTTTGTCAAGACAACTCCAAAGTCACCACACGCGTTCCCATCCTGCATGGTGTTGGGTTCTCCTGGTGTTAGAGATCCATAAATCGACTTCTAGGAACTCAGTATTAGATAGACAGCTAGGCCAAGGTCCAGTGACGGAAAAATAACCACTGGATTTCACCAGCTGGACTGCGCTGTGAGATCAAAACAGGTCAGTCAGTGTCTTCCTGGCCAGAAGCAGCTCAACCATGGCGTCTAGAAAATTAGCCACACACCAAAAAGAGCCTGTTCCCTTCCAGAGGGATGCTAACAGGGGCAGAGCCAGAAGATAGTGTTCCTGAAGGGGAGAGTTAGGGACCACATAAGCTCCACTTCCATTCTGATCACCTCATACGGTCACACGTTCTCATTTGATCTTCCCAATAAGTTGTGAGATGCTTTCTGGCGTCTACTGAAAACTGAGGTGGACAATATTAGAGATGTCAGGGCTATGAGGGCTCTGACTGGGGACATGTGCTCAGCCAGTGTATATTGGCCTTGAGTATCCCCATCTCTACCATTAGGAAGGTCTTCTGGTGTCACCACATGGTGTCAGCGCATTGGGAAAGAAAGACAGCTTGAGAAGAAATGAGAGGGTAAATATCTGGAAAGCCAGGTACAGACTGCAAAGGCTTATTCACCACAAAGACCTTCATGGCCTCAGGAACCTGTGGCTATCAAAGACATCCTCATAGGAATTTAGAGACAGAACTAAGAAGTCACAATTAGAGGGAAGTAGTAACCAAGTCCCGATAAAGCAAAAGAAGGAACAGGTTGGCAAAAGAAAGTGCATCCAATCAGGAAAGCCATAGAATCTCACAATGAAAACCAGGAAGGCTCAGCCACAGATCTGCAGGGAAACAGTTAAGACCTCAAAACCCTGGGCCTACTGAATTCTTAGCAAGGGACAGGACCCTGTGTCTAGAAACTTCCTTTGGCACCCAACTCTAGCCCCTCAGCTACCAGGGTATGCAAGAGTACCCCTGGGCATACCCTGTCCTGTAGAGGGTAAGGCACACCATCAGAGTCCGCACAGGGACTTGGCTCCACACTGGAACAGATTTCAGAGCTATGGCAGGGGAGGAACCAGAGAAAGGACAGAGACTGACCTGAGGCCAGGCAGCTAGCTCCACATATTTCCCTTCCCACCCAAGGGTGCTGAGGACCCTGGGCTCGGGCAACCAGGGTTCCTGACAGCCTTCCTTCTGCTCCCTGGTGATGTCTATGCTCACTCTCAGGCCAGCTCCCAGGTCGTCTTGTCCACTACGCCACATATATTTGCCCTGTGCTTCCTCAGAACCTCTGGTCAGCTGAGGGTCCTAAGCACTGGAGCCTGCCCCCCAAAACTCAAGGCCCCTTTCACCCTACTGGGGGGGTACTCCCCTGCCTAACTCACCAAATATCACTTTCACTGGGTGTCAGCTTCCCTTTCTTATTCCAAATGCAGAAGGCTAGCACCTAGTAGACAGTCTTTGGAAGGCCAGAGAGGAAGGTCAGTGGGATGCTTACCACTCATGAGTCTTAGGAATGCATTTGGTTTTGGAGGATGCCTGTTGTTCTAGACCCAACTCCAGAATAGAAGAAAGGTCTTTCCTCCCAAAGCAGGCACAGTGCCCTGATCCTCTCAATGACCCAGGAACTCCAGTCTATGGAGAGATGAGGAACTTCCACTCAAAACAGCATAGGACAAGAGATGCCTAGCTACAGAAAACCAAGCAGACCAGCTCCATAGAGACCAAGTCCTAAGCCTGAAGGCACAGGAAATAAGGGCATGGTAATTTCCTCAGCCAGCGCTTGCTACAGAAGCACTGGCCAGGGTGAGCTAAGACAGAAAGGTCCTGCAAAAGCCTCCCATCCCAGAGACCCATCTCTGAAACCCAGGCACACAGCCAGCCCCTCGGCTGCCTCACCTTCTGAACATGGCATGATAGTCTCTGACCCCAAGAATCACTTGCTCCTCCTACCTCCATCGTGCCTGATGCCCCTCACACACCTTGCTCTATCTGGGAATTCCCGGGGCTCCTTTCCTGCACTCCCCCCATCATCCTATGAACTCTCACACACGCTCCTGGAACATTGCCAGCTTCCAGTGATGTTCTCTTCCACCAAGCAGTCAATGGGCAGACGTTGTCTCTGAGTCAGAGGATCATGGGTAATTTTTAGTCACTTTGTAATTTTTTAAATTCACTCCAGTAAGCATATGTCACAGTTCTATATACAAACAAACATATGCATAAAACCATGACCCCTCTTCCCCCAGCCCCTCCAGTGCACTGCAACAGCCCTGTGAAGCCAGCATGCAGATCCTCCTGCAAGGCTGTCCACAGTGAAGACTACAGCATCGTGACGTGAGCTGAGGAACTAGACGGTTGTGTCCCAGGCATGTGTGTCACCATCTGAGTCGCCACACTTGACTCTGCCAGCTGAATAAGTGCACAGACGGTAGATTTACTCTGTGGAAGCCAAGCAAATGGCAGGTGAGCAGGTTCCTAACCAGAACTTTACCTGGCTAAGGAAAATCTAGTCCAAGCTTCTTAGATAAGCTATGCCTCTCCTTCACACGACCTGTGCTGGCATAGTATGCCAGGGCCTGGGTTGACCTTGGCTAAGGGTTGTCACATGAGAACTGCACTGTCCCCCATTAAGGAACAGAGAAGGCTGGTGAAGCAACATCTATCAAGAGGCACAGGCCGGGATCAACTCGGACACAAAGCCCAAAGAGCTGAGCACATCACCAGACGGTGAAGTGTCTGCCTGGCATGAGTAGGGCCCGGGTTCAATTTCCAATATCACACAAACGAGGTGTGTGTGTGTGCAATCACCTGTAATCCCAGCGCTTGCTCAAAAGACACATCCAGAGCAGATGTTCAAGTTCATCCTCAACTACAAAGCAACTTCAAGGCCAGCATGGGCTACATGATACCCTGCTTCAGACAGACGAGAAGGAAAACCAAACAGCAGGCAAGGGCAGTGTCCTTTCCACTATACTGCAGCCCCTCTCCTGTCTGAGACATGAACCTAACCAGTATTAGAACAGAAGCTTGTAGAATTCCCAAGGAAAATCTCACAGGAGGTATACAATCGCTCGAAAAGAGAAAGTGAGAGCAAAATTCAATACTCAATCAAGCCTGTGAGCTCTGGGGTCACAGCCCTGAACTTGAACCCTCACACTGGCACTATCAGCTCTTGGGATGAGCACAGTCACATATTCTGTCACTCCCAAGAGGGCTTGTCAGGAGATGGGGCCAGTGTTCAATTTTGTGAGATAAAACGGGGCTATGTTACATCTCAGCACAGCAACTTAGCACGTGGGAATCGCTTGGGTGTGGGACCCAGAAGCTGCTCCAGCCTCTACACCCATCCCACTCAGCCGGTGAGCTGTCAGCACACAGCCACCGAGAGCCTTGGTTCTGGGGACATAGTGATGGGGAAGATGTAGTCTCTGCTCTAGGAAGGATAAAGGTCTGGTGGGAGGGCAGGGTAGGCCAAGAGCAGAGGGGTTTCCAAAAATGGGCCACCCAAGAAGCCAGGAACCTCTCAGTACAAAGCTCTCTGAAGAAATTTTGCCACAGCTACACACCAAATAGGTTCAATAACTGCCTGCTGAATTAATCAACTACCTAGAACTAAAATAAAACTCACTGTCCTCTCAGAGGCCCAGGTTTGCATGAAAAAAAACAGCTCTGTCAGGGGGCAGAGGGACTACCTCCAAAGATTACAAATACAGCACTCTTCTTACATGTTAGGGAGGCCTTTTGTAGGTGGCTTTCATTTCTTAGAAGAGTTTCCTCTGGGGCTGAAGAGATGGCTCAGAGGTTAAGAGCACTGACTGCTCTTCCAGAGGATCCCAAGTTCAATTCCCAGTACCCACATGGTAGCTCATAACCATCTATGATGAGATCTGGTGCCCTCTTCTGACATGCAGGTGTAAATGCAGGCAGATACTGCATACATAGTAAACAATCTTTAAAAAAAAAGTTTCTTCTGAGACCATAATTGTGTTTAAACAACTCTGAAGGTCCCCCAGGCTTCCATACCCGGGCTGAGCACTGTCTGAGACCACAGCCTATGTAAGCTGGTGAAGAGGATGCAGAGAGGAGGGACAGACAGTGAAGGCCAGCTACTGCATCAGTTGCTGCCACGGGCAGCTCAGCCAGGTGGGTGCATCCATGAACAGGAGGACCATAGACCATGTCACCAAATCCACACAGTCCCTGACTGAATAGGTCCCCACCAACTTCCATAGTTCAGGCAACAGAAGTAGGGAGAGCCCGACGCCACTCCTGTAAGCTTTGTGCAACCCACTCTTCCCCGTGTTCACCTGTTGAACCCACACCAGACCTGCGACATCATGCTCGCTTCAGTCTTACACAGTGGCTTGTTTTCTCATTTCAGTTTTCTGGAAGAGGCACAACACACAAAGCACCCAACCAACCTGCCAACATAAAAATGGCCTTGACCCTAACTTCTGCCCCCCATTCTCACTTCCTTCCAATCTGCACCCCCAGTGAGCCAAGCACATCGATTCACACCGTGCTGTTGGCGAGGTGTGTCACCCTGTCCAGAGATCAGCTTCTATTGCGAACTCCTCCAGCACGACCCCAGAATTTGCTATTAAAATGCCAAACTAGACAAAAGAGACACCGCCATCCTACCCATGTGCAAGCAGGCACCAGGCCGAATGGTTTTTAGTTATTTGGGAGTTTTGACATCTTCCAAGCAAGCACAGCTGCCGGTCCATTCTCTGTGGTCAGTCACACGGAGCTAAAACAACACAGGGTGTGCAGCCAGAGCGCAGTGCACACAAGCCTGATTCCCACGCTGAACCGTGAGCTCCCAAGGACAGGACCCATGCATTATTCATGTGCTGGCACAGCAACTACATAGAAATGCAGTAAGTGTCTGACTGTTGAAGAAGACAAAGCCAAGCAAGGTGAGTGTTGTTGACTGGTGGAAGTGGCCATGTGTGGTGGGAAAGTCATGCCAGTCCTTCCAAAGGAGGCTGGAAAGGCCACCAGCAAGTGGCAACAAACACTATGCCCAGGGATGAAGGCCAGAGCTGGGGGAGATCATAGAAGGTATCAGGGACTAGCAAGGTTCTAGGCACACAGATGTGTATTCACAGATGGGATGCACAGAGAGGTGAAGGCCTGGACCAGACTCACAGGTGGCCCTGGTGTCTAGCAGGAGCCAAGATGGGGGATGTTGATGGGCAACAAGATGGGGGATATTGTGGAGAAGTGGGGTAAAAAAAGAAAGAGCTGATGAGAGAACAGACAGGAACCTAGCAGAGGAGACAAGAAAGCAAGAGTACAATCCCTCTCTGGCCTGTGTCCTGGCCTCTGCTTTTGGAAACACGCTGCCCCTGCTCACAGTCCACTCGGCTGCCACACTCAGAGACCCCTGGGGATCCTGACTTCTGCCATCCTGCTCCCTAAAGCACAATGTCTGGAATAGAGCTGGTACCAGAAAAAAGCTGTTTGTAAAAAAGAAAAAAAGACAGGTCTGGCAAGCCACACAAGAATCCCACTGAACAACAAAATTCCCCTGCTTACAAAAAGTAAAAGATAAGCCAGGTATAATGGTTAGCACTATGACCCCAGCATTTGGCAATATAAGAGCAGGAAGATTGCCAAAAGTTTGAAGATAGCCTGGACTACATTGTGAGTTACAGGCCCAGAATACAACTATCTCAAACAAACAAACAATAAATCCATCCATCCACCCATAAATCAATCAATCAACAAAAACATTAAGCTAAAAAGAACAAATAATAAAAGGAGGAAGGTGTTGAGTATAGCCTAAGGTGAGAGCACTTGCCTAGCATATACAAGGCCCTGAGTTCACAAGGGGAANNNNAAAAAAAGACAGTAAAGAATGAGAAAGAGAAATGAACCGAGATAGATGTATCTCAGAGATAGAACGCAAGCTTAGCATAGTTAAGGCCCTGAGTTTGACCCTTAGCACTATAAAACAACATTTGCATGCTGTTCTAAGAAACTGAGTCAGGGCAAACAATCACAATGCTCAGGAAGGTGGAGGTAGCAATGGCAACAGCAGCCTGTGGGAAGCACTCCTGTTTCCTGAGCGTTTGACAGTGCCAGGACTGTGCAGGGCTAGGGCTGTGCCTAGTGCCTCCTGTGCATCACCACAAGCAGAAAAGTGATGCAGAGCCACCTCAAACATGAGCAAAGACTGTCGCCAAGGCAAGGAACTTGGTCCCGGTGAACCAGCCTCTAAATGGCAAGGCCCCTTGTTGGGCAGGCTGTAATGTTGACCCTGGGGGCTTCCTGCTAGTTCACACTAAGTCACAGTAGCCTGCTGTCCGCAACAGGTCTACCTGCAAGAAGCAAAAACGCAGACAAGGACCTCCTTCTCACTTCCCATGACTCGCTGCTCTCTGACGACACAAAGCAGAAACCAGTCTTCAGCAAGATTGGTTTTTAAAACCTCACCCTGCAAGGCCATAATGTTAAAAACAATAATTACATAAAAATAGCATAACAACTCAGAAACAGGCGGGGCCCAACAGACAGGAAATCAGCAGGGTGATAATGTCTGTATGGTGGTGCAGCCAGCTCATTACTGGACCCCTGGGTCCATGAACTGTTCTGGCCCCAGGTTCCCCGTGGACAGAACATGGGAGGGTGGGGGCTGCCCGCTCAACTCCCCGGCTGCCCTGCTATAGCTAGTTCCCACTGCTACTGTTTCAAGGCTCTGTGTGGCTTTGTGCACCTACAAGTTGTTTTAAATTTTATTATTCTAGAAACTTAATTTCTAAGGGCAAGGAAGAAAAAAGCTCAAGCCAGAAAACCTGTAGCGATACCTACCCATCCTTCGAGTGTGGCACACACATGCCCTGGCTTCTGTGAGGTCAGCTTCATAAGCCCCTCACTAAGATTACTAGGTCTGGCAGACCAGGGATCTAGAACTATCCACTGACTTCACACTCTCTAAGCCAGCAAGGCAGTGGTCACTGCCTGCCTGAGAGGTGCCAGGCAAGGCTCCGGCTACTCCTGAGATGTAGGCACCTGCTCTGGAAGGTGAGGAGGCAGAGCAGCCAGAGGAGAACACTAAGCTGCCTTGCCAAACATGGGTCAAGCCATCAGTTGACAGTGACTAGGAGCAACAACAGCGGGGAAAGCGCACAGGCAGTGTAGCAGGCTGGACTGTCACCTGCATGCTCTAACAGGATCACATGGGCAGACTGGAACATCACTAACCACCCATGCCCCACAGCTGGAGGCCAAAAACCAAGATACATGAAAAGCCCCACGTGCAGCCCTACCCTTCCTCCCCAAGCATGTGGTTTACTTCTAAAGGTGTTTGGGTGCACTGTTGACTCATGTGTTAAGTTCTGAGGTTTAAAGGGTGTCATATCAAATAATAAGCAAATCCAGGTGTAGGGAACAGCTGAGTTCCTTCTGGTGCCAAATAATGAGAGCCTAAGACACGGCTAAGAGGTAATTCTGAGAGAAAAAAGTCTCTGCGACCACAGCAACACAGAAGCCGACTCCAAGCTTTAGGAGTGGGTCTTTCTATGTTTATCTCTTCCTTGAACCACTGGCTGCAGAATGGAATGACGAAACAGATTTTTCAGACTCCAACAGGGTGGTCTGCATTTAAGACTAACACGAGATATAAGTTAGTAACACAGCCTGTGCCCCTAGCTGCTTCTCACTGGAATGTCTGCGATGATGGTCACTACCCCAGCGCTGGGGTTTCATTTAGTGTCACCGATGAAGCTGGGGGTTTTGCACTGAGAATGGAATGGATGCCATTACAAACAAACCTTTACCATCTGAGATGCTTCTAACTGCAGGAACACTATACTACACATGTGAGAAAAGCAAGGGGCACTCAGCATGACACCCACCAAAGCCCCAACACAGAGGCCTCACTTCATGTTAAAACTCTATGGTGTGTGTATATGTGACGCTGTCAGCATGTCAGAAATGACAGGTGTGATTTGTGTATTTTTAAAAAGCAACTTGTTGTAGATAATTTCTTTTGTGAAGGTCAATTTCAAAACTTATGCAGGTAGGCGTCTTTACATTTGTAAACTAAAGAATGTCAAGTGTTCAGCGGGAGGGGACGACAGCAGTTCAAGCTGAGTGACGGGAGTATGGAAGGAACCCTACAGTTCTGCCCTTCCTGGAAGGGCCATCGGTTTGTAGTTGTGGTGTTTACACTGATGATAAACCAAATCAACACAGCCAAGCTTCCAAACTTGGAAAGGGTGAAACTAAGAACAAGCACATTTGGCTCAAATATAAGTGAACTAGTCAGGCATTGGTGGTGCGTGCCTTTAATCCCAGTACTCGGGAGGCAGAGGCAGGAGGATCTCTGTTAGTTTAAGGCCAGCCTGGTCTACAGAGCAAGTTCCAGGATTGGCTCCATAGCTACTGGGAAACCCTGTCTCAAAAANAAAAAAAAAAAAAAAAGAAAAGAAAAGAAAGGAAAGTCAACTGATCATATAAATATAAATAAATATTAACTTCTTTAACCATAAAAAATATTACCTACAAGAAACTGGGTTACCTTCATAACTATGATTAAAAGCATCCGATGTAATACCAGAAGATGCTATGTGGGTAATAAGGGTAACTCTGACAAGATATTTCTCAAAATTCATACACTAAATTTCCTTAATGTTAAAAATAAGTGTAGAATCAGTCTGTTGGGTTTAAATTCTGACCAGTCAAGATTCTGGTTGATTAACATGGACCATTCCTGAATTTAAACTAAATTCTGTCTTTTGTCTATCTTAATAACTATTTCCAAATTATAAAAATATGCTGCTTGGCACAATTACATCTGATACACTAACTGAATGTTTAATCTTTGCACCATGGAGTAAATATATTAAAATAATGCTGAGCATTAACAGGTATTTTCACATATTTCACTTGTTTAGTATGCTTAAGCAACTACATGGGGACTAAAAACTGGCCTCTACTTTTAAATAATTTGTCATAAAACTTGGCAGTAAGACGTAAACTGATGCTGTCTAAAAGTAATTAAATTCAAAGAGTAAAGAAACTGTGCTAGGGAGGTTGCTCTCTGTGAGTAAAACACTTGCCACAAAGCATGTGGACGAGTTCAACTCCCCAGAACCCATGTAAGACTGGTACAGCGACATGTGGGTATAGACTCCTGATGCTGCTATAGAGAAGTGAGTGGCAGACACAGGAGGACCTAGGGACACTTCCAGGCCAGCAAGCACAGTGGATACAACAGCAAACAACATAAGAGAAGCTGTTTCAAGGTGAAAGATAAGGACCACACCCGAGGTTGCCCTCTGACCTGCACACCTGTGCCCATGAACACACACCTGTACACATATATACAATAAACACACTAAAAAACTGAAAAGAAACAGGATGGATATTGTAAATAGGTTCAGTAGTTAAGAGAGCTTGCTGTTCTTGCAGAGGACTGGAGCTTGATTCCCACATCAGCTTGCAGGGCACCCAGCTCCAGGGCATCTGATGCCTTCTTCTGACCTCCACAGGTACCAGCAAAACACACATGCCCATCCACACACACACACACTAAAAAATAAATCTTAAAAACAAATAAAAAAAAACAGTTAAGGTGCGTGTGCATGTATTTGTGTGCCATGTGTTCATACTTGCTTTCTTAGTTTTCTTCTGCAGTTTGTGGTGCTGGGGATCAAACCCATGACACAAGCCTGTCTCCACCATACTTGTACATATGCATACTCTGAGCTTCCTATAACACCTGTGGGGAAATGAATGCATTTCTTCCTGATTTCGCCTTTCACCGAGCTCTGTGGTACTTTAAGCAAAGGCAGCAGTTTACATCTTTCACAACACAGAAAGATTCTGGACCAGTGAGTCGGGACCAGAAGGGTACACCCTGGGGCGAGACAACCCTTGTCTTCAAACAGGGTGGATGTGCTACTACATCTGTATGGTAGAAATCTGTGAACAAGGACCCTCAAACCCATCAAAGCCCAAAAGACAGTCTAGGCCCATGAAATGTCTCTAGACCCTTCCACCACTGATCTTCACTACACACCTGAGAAGCAAAGGCCTTTTTCAAGGGGCTTGTGAAAGCTCACAGGTCAAGAGAGCCCAGAGTATGGAAACACGGTACAAGAAGGCCAATGACTGAAGGCAATGGGTTCAGCTAGGAGAGAAGGGGACACGGGCAAAGGTGGTGGGTGCAAGAGAAGAAGACACGGGCAAAGGTGGTGGGTGCAAAAGGATCTCCATTACCTTCTGGGCCTTAGAAACAGACAAAAGCAAAACAAGGGCCTGCAGGCCAGTTCCTGCAGGTACCAGGCTCCAGGTATGCAAGTGTGGACTGCAAAGAAGAAAAGTCCGCAGACAGTGACTTAAAGCAAACAGGAATGCGAGTGAAGTGAGCTCCTCAGGCCTGCCTCCTGGGGGTTTCCAGGGTCAAGCCCACCCCACATGCTCACACTGTCACTGCAGCTCAGCTCTTCGTACTGAAGCCCAATCCACCACCCTTCCCTGGAGACCTCTATGGTGGCCATGAACACAAAAAATGCCTCTCACCTGCTACTGAGAGACTGGGGACTGGAATGGCTATTGCTACTGTTGAAGTAGAAAACAAAGCTGACTCAGGACAAAGAAAATAGCATGGGCACCCAGAGAAGGTAAAATTTCACAGTTGAACGTTAGGCTCCTTAGTAGGCATGGCTGAATCTCAGCCACCAGCACGGAACCTGTGCTCCCAGCTGAGGCCAGTTCCTCATCTCCTCCTGTCAAGCGGGTCTTCTGTGGATGCTAACAGCTTTTCTCCACAGCAGAATGCAAGCCGCGTTTGGAAAGCAGATGGCCTGTTTTCGCTAATTTAATTCTACATGTAAATGTACCTCTGCTTGGGACAGTAATAAAAAAATGAATGATGGCTTTAATCTTTCAGTTGTAACTGTGTTGCTTCAGAAACAGCTACACAATGCCTGGCATTACAAGTCCACATGTCTTCTTCCCTTGTGGTAAGGAACAAGGCCAGCAGAGCTGAGCATAGGGCCTTGAAAAGGACCCACATATATATGGAATCCCAAAATGAAGCCCACTGTATTCTGGCTTTAAAATTAAAAGTCAGGGGCTGGAAAGGTGACACCGCAGTTAAGAGCACTAGCTGCTCTTGCAGAGCACCTGGGTTCAGTTTCCAGCACCCACACATGGGCTCACGACTATCTGTGACTCCATTTCCAGGAGATGCCACATCCTCTTCTGGACTCCATAGATACAGGCAAACATGTGGTACACAGGTATACATTCAAGGAAAAGACACAAAATACATGTACAATAAAAATTTTTAAATTTTTTAAATTAAAAAGGATCTGGATCTTACTCCTCATCTTCATTTCCCCTGAATCTGTGTCCTCTGCTGCTTTCAGGATCCCTGCCTATAAAGCACTAGCAGTGAGGTTCCCTGCTTGGAAAACAGAAGAGAACAGATTAGGCATGAGCAAGGCACGATGGGTAAGCCAATGTGAAAAGTATGGTTGCCTCTGAGAAGAGGTCCCTGGGAAAGAACCTGGGGGAGCTTCCTCAGAGGATAGAAATGTCTTGCACTAGAGTACAGATGGAACTCTGGTGCCCTTGATAAGGGTTTGAACATCATTGAGTGTTATTCAGAAGGTAAACATGTGGCAAACACACAGCTAACAAAAATTAGACTTGCATTGATGAAATTGGTGCCAAAGCACTTGGCGGTGCCAAAGCACTGCCATCTACAATGTTAACCAGTGTTAAAGAGATGCGTGGAGAGACAGGAGGCTAGAAGAGTATGGAATGAAGCAACAGAGAAAAGCATAGTACGGATGACTGGGATGCAGGTGCTGGCTATGAAATCCGTCATTTATTACACACTTTGGAATAGTTTTATAACAAGAGCGGAGAAGGAGGCATAGCTGGTAGGGCACTCTGCTCAGAATTCAAAGGCATAGGAGCGTGGAAGTCTAGCGGGGCCTAGCAATGTCAGAGAGAAGTCACACCTGAACAAAGGCAGTGCTGAGAGGACTCAGAAGCCACCAGAGGCCTCCAGAAAGGGCCTGAGAGAGCAGAGGCTATGACTGGCCCAGAGCACAGTGGGGCACACAGCCCAAGGGACCACATGAAGCACAGGGCTTTCAAAGTGGCCCCCACATTTATTGTGTCCGCTCAACAGGCAACAAGATACCGTCACTACCTTATTATTTAAATATTAAAATGAGTCAGGCGGTGGTGGCGCACACCTTAAATCCCAGCACTCAGGAGACAGAGACAGGCAGATCTCTGTGACTTTGAGGACAGCCTGGTCTATAAGAGCTAGTGCCAGGACAGGATCCAAAGCTAAAAGAGACAGACAGACAGACAGACAGACAGACAGACAGACAGACAGACAGAGAATGGCATTCTACTGCAGCCCTTCAGTCCTGCACACCTACTATGTGACAGCTAGAGACAGTCAGCGGAGGGTACTCTCAGACAACAGGTGAAGATCTAACACCCCCATATAGGGAAGGTTTTCAGAGAAGTGCTGATTTGGCTGGAGTCCAGAAGCAAACTGAGTAGAGAAGGGAGAGAGGGAAAAGAGAGGCAGCTGGCTGAGTCTAGGAGGGAAAATGATGGATCTAACAGCTTCAAGGGGTCAGTGTAATGTCCATGACATGGAACTGTGGGTTTGGGGTGGGGTTGCTTGTTTGTTGTTTATTTCTTGATTGTTTTTGAGAGACAGAGCCTCACTATGTAGCTCTGGCTGTCCTGGAACTTGCTATGTAGATGAGGCTGGCCTCAGATTCTCAGAGACCCACCTGCCTCTACCTCCTAAGTGCTGGGATTAAAGGTGTGAGTTACCACTGCCTAGTTTGGAATTGTGTTCTTAATAACAGTTAACATTTTTTTAAGGGAGAGACATACAAGGACTGTGCTTCAGAAAGAACACGGAACCAGAACAGCCACATGATTATCACTTGGATTTATTTTAGGAAAGGAAAAGAATATTTTCCAGTTTCTAAATTCGGAAAGCAAGGTAGATTATAGAAGATATGAAAAGTTTCATCATAGAAGACCCTCTTCTTCCTGAAGATATCACACACCTGGGTCATAGACCATAGAGAAACCTAGCTGGGGCTGACCTAGAAACTTCAAACCTGTTGGCTACACTAGCTTCCATGCTGGAAAAAGTGATCACCAATCTTCCCCAGTTATAGACCTTCTAAGCTACAGTAACAGGGGGCCTAGTAAGACATGCTCACTTGGTGCAACAGTGGCATGAATGTCACAGAAACAATCACTCTATGATTGGATTTAAGACTCCATTCTACAAGATGAAACTCATACCTGGCACCACTGTCAGGGCCAAGAACCTGTGGCTAGACTGGGCATAGGCCCTACAGGAGAACCTAATATTATTGCTCTGTTAAATGGACATAGCATTAAACTGACTCCTAATGACTTATTGTTACACTTACAGATTAGTGCATCTCTCAGTCTTCAACAGAGAAGCTGTTTCTCATAACAGTTGGTGATTAACACAGAGACCCACAACTGGACAAGTTACCTAGAATAAGAGATTTTGAAGTACAAATCCCTAAACAGGACATCTATCTCACATCCCCTTCTCTAAAAGCTCAGAGACCATCAGGGAAGAGACAGTGGATAGATTCTCAGAACCAGAGGAGGTGGATGAGTACAAGAAAACTGTTTTCTGGACATAGCAGGGTAGCAGCACATATGAACTCACAGTGATCGTAACAGCATGCACAGGACCTATGGAAGGTCAAGTCAAACAAAATCCCAGCATGGAGAGGGGAGGTGGGCATGAAGTCCCACCCATACCTGGTGAGCTATTGCAATTGCTAGATGCTGGAAAAAGGGAACCAATTTTCTGTAAGAGATGCAGAGGTTAAAAGCACTAACTGTTCTCTCAGAGGTCCTGAGTTCAATTTCCAGCAACCATATGATGACTCACTGCCATCTATAATAAGAGCTGGTGCCCTCTTCTCTTCTTTTTTTAAAGAGAGAGAGAGAGAGAGAGAGAGAGAGAGAGAGAGAGAGAATTTGTTGTGCTTCATAGGCTGACCATACTACAGATGATGGCCACACATCTAATAGAATATGAAAGCATAGATTGGACTTAATGAGTTTTAAAAAAAAAAGAGAGAGACATAAAATTGGATGGGTATGAATGTGGGGGTGGATATAGGAAGAGTGGGGGTGAATATAATAGAAATACATTGCACAAAACAAAGAGTTAATAAAATGCTATTTTTGAAAGTTCTGTCATCTAGACTACAGTTTTGTTATTCATCAGCATTAGCGAATTCTTTCAAGCATCAACTGAAGCCCATAACCAGCTTACTTAAATTACAAGCACCAGGTAAAGCACTTGACGGGGAGAGACACTGTGAAGAGAGCAGTACAAGACCTCCTGGTGGCTCAGCTGCACACTGGGTAGTCAGCAGCAGCTCTTGACTGATGTGGGATTCCCCCTATATGCTATGAATATGTTTCATTACCACTGGTTCATAAAGAAGCTGTTTCGGCCAATGACTTAGTAGAATAAAGCCAGGAGGGAAATCCAAACAGAGATATAAAGAGAAAGTAGGCAGAGTCAAGGAGATGCCATGTAGCTGCTGAGAGAGACAGCCATCCTGGAACCTTACCAGTAAACCATGAGCCTTGTGGTAAAATATAAAATAAAAGGAATGGGTTAATTTAAGATGTAAGAGTTAGTTAATAAGAAGCCTGAGCTAATAGGCCAAACAGTATTTTAATTAATACAGTTTTTGTGTGATTATTATTCGGCCAGGGAATGAACGAGCAATCTCTGCCTACACTCTACAGCGTGCCCTCTGCTACTGAACACACAGATGGTCCCCATGCCACCTACCCTTGGTGGTGAGAAGCTTAGAGGTGACTTCCAGCTGCTCCAGAGGCTGGAGTCCAATGTTCTCCAATGTAATGACCAGCTGCTGCGTTTCTCCGTTGTAAAGCTGGACAGACACATTGGTCGATATTTCATCACTAGACGAAGGCTGCAATGAGTGTGCAGACCTAAAATCACAGCAACAACAGGGAGAAAAGGGATAAAGAAGGGAAACCATTGACCACACACTGAGACCATTTGCACAGGGACACGCTTGAGAAGCAGGCTAGATGCCCTGGCTGAGCACACAGAGCTTGGTGCTCAGTTGTCACAAGTACACACCAGGAGGGTTATGAAGTGGCGGAAGGAGCTGGCATGTCAACTCCAGGTGATCTGACACTGCCTCCACTCTGAGCTCACATGGGGTGAGGCCAAGATCAAGGGCATCTTTTACTGTTGACCATTCGATATCACACAGGTGGAGCGCACACAGCAGGAGTCAACAACTATGAGAGAATTCCATGACTCAGTCTCTCCTATTTACAACATATTACAGTCAAGCCCCACTTGAATCATCACTTTTATGCAGTAAATCTCCTTAGAAAAAAATTACGGATGCATACATTTAAAAAAAACATTAACATGTTAACTGTGAGTCATTCCCATGGGAATTTCTCCCCTAGCCCCTATCTTCCCTCTAAAGAATAAAACCCCCAGTCTATGGAAACACTCCCTCCTCTGCCCTATGAGCAGGATGTCCAGGTCTTCCCACTGGCAGCTCAGAGACACCAGACCGTATCCACGTGCTTTATTAAGGCCCTGCAGAATACTAAAACAAAAGAGGCAAGGCGGATGCCATAGCATGATACTATAATAAAATTTTAAAAAAACTCAGGTTGCTCTTGACATGGCTGGAGGGAAACCTCGATATCAAGTCCTTCCTTCCTTGTGTGACTGCAGAAGTGAGCTTTGAGATGGCCAAACTGGTGGGCAGGTAACACAGGGTCTTTCCCCAGCAGGTTCGCTCTTCCTCGTAATAGCCCTTTGACTGGTTTCCCTAGGACCCTCCCATCCTTCTCCTGAACTGGATACTGAGTATCTCCAGGTGGGACAGGTACCTGTCCACTTTACCGCTTTGCTCTGTGGCTATTAAGTGGTCAAGGGACAAGCCGACGCCTGTGTCACTCCTGATCAGGGTTCCTCTGGGTTCCTGGAAACTACTAAGAACAGTGGGGACGAAGGCAAGGCCTCTGAGCTGCCAGCTGAAAGCACCCACAGGGAAAAAGACAGAACATCTTACGGAGGCTGCCTGTGCTCAGCTGAGATGAGGTGTCCATCCAGCACTGCCTCCAAGCCAACACGATCTGCCTGCCCCACTGAACCAAGCGTAACTAGCTATCTGCTGCTGTTCACCTGCTTTTTATCTATGAGAAGCTTAGGAAACTTACAGAGTTACACCCCCTCCACTGAGACCCCGATCTTAAAGAAAAGCCTTGGTGTAATCCATAGGACCAGACTCCACGCCCACCCC
>LOEQ01001289.1:248115-258742 GCA_001685075.1 Bramus lutescens
CTCTCTCTCTCTCTCTCTCTCTCTCTCTCTCTCTCTCTCTCTCTCTGAGACAAGCTCTTAGGCAGTTCAGGCTAACCTCAAACTCACTATGTAGCCAAGGATGGCTTTGAACTTCTGATCCTCCTGTGTTCCTCCTCCCAAGAGCTGCGGTCACTGATGTGCATTACTATTATCTAGTACATTCAGTGCTGGGGATCCAACCCACTTCATGCATGCTAGGCAGGCACTCTTCCAATGAGCTACACACCAGTTCCGCCTCCTCTCTCACTGTCACAGGGAACAGGTTTAGAACATGTGGAGCCAAACCAGGACAGGTCACCCTGCTTCCTCAAGGCAAAGCCACTCTATGCCTACTCGAGCTTCCCCAAAGCCCATAGGGTCTGCTCTGAGATTAGTAATACCAGAGACGGTTGTTAACAGCCCCATAACTCAAAGATTTACTTACATCTTACCCTGGTCTTCACTTCTCATGTGTTTGTGTTCTCCCTGAATGAGCTGGACAGGAAAGCATGTTTGAGGTAGGGACCTATTCTCTTACAAACAGTCCTCAACTCGTACCCCAGTAAATCTGCTAGAAGTGGAAAATACCCTAAATCAAAAAAGCATTTAACCAGCCAGGAGGGTTAAGGCATGCCTGTAACACTGGCACTTCAAAGGCTGAGGCAGGGAGATCTGGGGTCCGAGGCCAACCTAGGCTGCATAATGAGTTTGAGGTAAACCTAGGCTACATGATGAGACACTAACTCAAGACAACATAAATGCATTTCACACGCCCCACCCATCAAACATCACAGTTTTACCCAGTCTCCCTAAGGAGTCTGTGATGCATAACAGCCTATGCTTGAGCAGATCCATCCAACTCAAAGCCTACTGCAGAACAAAGTGTTTAATGTACCAATATTGAATGGTTTAGACGTGGAGTTGAGTGTATCCCCAGGTTCAACTTTCATCACTGTGACTAATGACTATGACCTTTGGGGAAGGACCTTTGTAAGAAGCAACAAGGATCAGTGTAGAGCCCTGTGCCCAGATCATAGTGGCTCTGTGAGAGGGAGACACACACACGTGCGCCCTATCTCTGCCATGTGATAACCCAGTCTCTATGGCTTCTAGACCATCCATGAATCACCTTTCATGAAATAAGCCTCAAAAATCAGACCAATGAACAACTGCCAGTCTAAGACAACACATGAGATGAATTTCCAGGAGAGTGTCTGTGTAAACACATACAAGTATTTACACACAGAGAACTGGCCAGAAACTCAGTACTAAACCCCAGGAGGTTAAGTAGAACACAGACAGCGGCCTACCTATTTTCTTGTTACGTTCCTCTCCACGGCTGTGTGGAATGATTGGCGAATAGATGAAGGGGCTCTTGGTGGACACGGTCTGCCCCAGCAAGCTTTTCACCTTCTGCGGCCGGAGGCTGGTAGGAAGGCTCAGCAGCTTCACACACCTATCATTGCAAACAGAGAGCCGGCCCTTGCCATCAGGACATGCGTTCCGGACCACAAATAAAAAAGCAGACCCATTGTTGCCCTGTGCTGTGGAGATCCTGCAGCTTTGGGTCTGCAGGTCAGGCCCTTCATGTGCTCCAGCAGATCATAGATGGGGTGCATGTTGGGGCAGATCAAATCCTAACCTTGCTTCTGGGCCTGGGCAGCTGCAGGGTTAGTCTGCCAGCCAGTTCTCCCAACAAGACCAATGACTCTTTGCAATGAACACTGGCAAGTCAAGATAAATGGATAAAGGGGTTCCCAGCATGACCCACTATGTTACAATGAAGCTTCCATGATGAGAGTTTCAAATTTTTCCCTTTTTCTCTTAAGTTTTGTTTTATTGAGAGGGAGGTGTACAGGGGCAGAGGGGGGTGTATGCAAAGGGATGGGAAATGAATGGGATCAAGATAATACATGATGTAAAAGGCACACAGAATAGATGAAATGAAAGTTTAAAAAAAAACTAGAAGATCAATGGAAGAGCTCCCCCTCCACAGGACCAGGCAGCTGAAAAAACAGGCCAACCCAGCAGGCCAGGAAGGTAAGGTCCGTTCCAGTGCAGGGAGCAGTCAGTCCAGTCCTTCTATCACCTTCTCCAGCACAAAAAGGTTCCCTCTACAAAATGAAGACCCCTCACCCCAAGTCAAGCCTTGCCCATTGGACTGAGTTCTAGCTCCCTGCTCAGGGCCCACAGTTTTGCTGCCTGCTGTTCCCTCCCCTGACAGGTCTGCCCACAGCAAACAAAACCAGAGTCTAGGCATGGGATTAGAAGACAACCTGGAGAAGGTGCCAACGTGCACCGTGTTGTTCTCAGAAATGGCTGCTGCACCATCCGCTGACCCCGTGCTTGTGGCCATGAGTTATTGGCAGTAAAGATAACTTTAGAGGTGCCAAAATGTGCCAATGTCACACTAAAGAGAAATTTCAGCAGCTCCCATTAGATTAACTTGACCAAGAATGAGTTCATGTTTGAATTCTCCATTTCTCCCTGTGTCTTTCGTCAGCTGTAGTTTCTGGCTTGTCCGGAGTCTGTCTGATGTGTGAGTCTGATCTGCCCTTATTGTCTGTGTCCCTGACAAAGGTTGAACAGCACAGGAAGTGTCACACGGGGAAGGAATGAGGGACACTTTACAGAAATATTTAACCGAGTTTCATAGCAGAAGAAATTACCAACTCCATCATGGAGAGCACTGCAAACATGCTATGGAGATATATCCACGCAGCTTTCAATACACACGGTAGAGAGTGGTGGAATACGATTGTTATTAACCAGTTGGCTGTTTGCAGCAAATGATTACAACATAAACACATGGTGTTCTGAGTCAGGAGCATGGAACAGTACATAACTTAAGATCAAAGTTATGCATTCACGTATGTTGTGAAGTTTTATTACATGGGAAATCCAAAGCAAGAAAGGCTGAATATGACATTGATCTCTTAAAGGCAGATTAAACAAACAGGCTGAATACACAGCAGGACAGCAGACTGAAGTGATCTCAATGAGTATTATTAACTTAGCTGTGAGGTCAAGCAAAAGCTCCAGTCTCTTTGAATGAAAGGTATTTTCATAAAAATGTACCTGCCCGTCATGCTCAAGGTCATCCAAGTCAACTGGAAGCTGAGTATATGTCGCCCCTGTGTTACCCATTCCCCAGCACCATCTCAAACACCTCGGAAGCTTCTTCCTCCGAGTGCCACTTTTACCTCCCCACTGTCAACCAGGAACTGACAAAAGAGAGAATAGTAGCCGGCAATGCCTTTGATGGAAAGTGATGATGACCAGAAACACCAGCTCTAAACCACAGCACTGTGAGGCCTCTGGGACCAGACTGGCCTGACGGCTAAGATCAGGAGCACACTAGGCTAGAACAGAGCAGACAAGGATAAGGATGAGAAAGAACCAGGTGTTTCCACCCCACCTCCTAGCCTCGGAGCAGGAAGGGAAGGCCACAAATGCAGCAACGCCCAAGGGCTGAGAAGAAGCCCACACAGCCCTGTGTGGAAGCAATACATCAACCTCCTGGTGCCCTACGTGGCAGCCCCGCAAAGCCAGATGCTGAGGAGGCCAAGAACAAGACAACACGGCCTGGGTCACAGGCACTCACAGCAGGCCACTGTGGTGCCTAGGATGCCACCCTAACTGAGTGAAAGAGACACACTGTGCTGTAAGCAATAAGTCACTGCAAGGTCTCAGGCACAGCCCAACCCACACTGACTAATAAGAACCAACTTATAGAGCTGATGTCACTTGGAAGGGATGGACTATAGACCAGTGGCTCTCAACCTTCCTAATGCTGCAACCCTTTAATACAGTTCCTCATGTTGTAGTGACCACCAATCATAAAATTATTTCATTGCTACTTCATAACTGTAATTTTGCTACTATAATAAATCATAATGTAAAGATCTGATATGCAGGAAATCTGATATTCAACCAGCAAGGTGTCACAACCCACGGTTGAGAACCACTATCCTAGAGGATTCCAGTCTACCCTGTGCCAAGAGCCCCTATGGTACTTAGCACCCAGGCCCTGACAGGGTTCGGGTCACACGCAAGGGACACATCCACCACTCACAATAAGTTTGGACAGTACTTAGAAAATAAGGTTTACTCTCTCGGATTCCTTCTCCTCCGAGGACACAGCAGGATAGACCCATCAGACTGTCTATGTGGGACCAGAATGGCCTCTCAGTTCTGTTTTGACTCGAGCCATGAGAGGGCTCAGTACCAAAGCCTTGTCCAGCACTTAAGCCTGTCGCTCTCAGTAAATGCAGTAAACATGCTCCCAAAAGCTGAACTTCCAACTCAGGGTCCAAATCTCTGAAGCTGAGCACTGTGGTGAAAATTCATTGCTGACCGCGGGAAGCCCGTGCTTCACACGCACCCCCACCACCACGAGGACCCTGCCTGAGGCTAGAGCTCCTCTCAGACCGAGATTCACCCTGCAGTTGACAGAAAGATCTTCATTAAAATCTGGAGGACCTAGCAGTGGGACGACACATGCTGATGGCTTTGGGGTTCAGTGGCTGAACTTCGCTCAGCTTTGGCTTATGAGAACAGCAAGGGAGGGGTGCTCTGGTAATACGTGTCGCTGGAAAGATGTTCCCTGTCTTTGGTCCCCAGTTTTCCTAAAGAGGGATATCCCTTGGAAGACAGACCCACCTTGACCTGGCCCCCTTCACCACCCACCCAATGGGAAGTGGAAGTCGAGAAGAGGTGGCCTGCGTTCTACAGACAGTGTATTTTCTGTGTTACTCTCCATGTGCTAACCCAGGCCCTCCCATGAAAGAGAGGCTTGTAGCGAGGGACCTGCCTCACCTGAGCCACGCCTACTACTCCGTTTTTCATCTGCCTGATATAAGTGTTCCTGTGCATTCTGAATACAGACAGGAAAGGGGGAGCACCCCTCAGATCTTACAGAGCGCTGTGGGACTGCTTGAGGTAATGTTTGATACCTGTCATGGCACTGGCACACACAGTAGGTCAGCAAAGTCTTCCCTCCTTTCCCGATCTTATGACAATGATTATTTGCAAACAGGCGATGGCTGTTGGTGTAAATGGCAGTGCTGGACAGAAGTGAGAGACGCTAAGTCTTGAGGCTGTTGGATGCTGGACGGGGCAGAACCTGTCTGTGTACTTGAGGGTAGGGCAACTCAAGGTTCTCAGAAAAAGGAACACTTTTTGTGTCATGCCACAGCCCCACTGAAAATAGAGTGTGGATGGGAATTCTGAGGCATCCTCCATCCAAACAAACAGCTGGTTTGTTGCATGTGTCCAAGAATTCTGAGGACAGTCAGTGAGAAGAATGACCCCTAACTCATTACAGTGTACACTCATGACTCAACCTTTTCCCATCAAATGTCATTTTACAAAATGTGTTCCCTAGAAAATTCACCATTCAAGGCACCTGACTTTAAAGCCTTCATTCAGCCTGAATCGCTCCTAAACAAGGGATACTGGATCTGGCAGGCGATGCTGCTGCATCTAGAGAATCTGAGGGACCAGGTGTCCGGGATGGGACTGTCTCAATATATTCCATTCGGAGATAGTTTACACTTCAGAATCCCAGGTCTCCTTGGTGTCCTGCGGCTGACAGGGACCAAGCTGGGCAACAGTGGAATGTGAACAAGGGCAGTGGGTACAAACATGTCTCTTGAGAAGGATGGCATGGGAATAATGGAGCCTTCTTCCTTTGTCTTCTCATTCTCCACCATGTCCAGGGGAAGCATAGGTCAGCGTTTGGCCCACATTCCAGTTCAAAGCTCAAGTTCAAAACCCCCAAGCCACTCTTGTGGGAAGGGCAGGTCTCTGCCGGTGTAGGTGCCCCTATTAGCTAATTCAGGAAGACGCCGGTCATCGGAGGATAGCTAGCTACAAACAGTGCTGAACAATACACTAAATTCTTCTTAAATAATCCACAACACGCTGGGGTTGGTAGTATGGGCCTATCATTCCAGCACTGGCAAGTGGAGACAGGAGGACCAGGAGTTCAAGTTATCTTGGCTCCCCTCAGTCCTCCTGCAGAGTTCTACAGGGACACTTTGGTCTTTTTACTGACTGCCCTCTGCTGCACCCAATGGCACTGAGGCAGTGACATCACTCCAAGATGACATCATTCCTGACAATCAATGAACCCCATAAATGTCAAGGACCCTGCTCATCTTGACCATTGGGTACACATTTGATTAAGGGAATTTTGAATCAGACACGAACAGGGATGTGTTTGTCTCTTATTACTTGGAGTCAGTTTGGGATATGCCTGGTACATGCTTCCAGGTGGGTCTTTTCCTGTATGTTGCTAAAATGGTTTTATCATCAAGAACCAAGAAAGGGTCCAATGGAAAAAGGCAGGAACCATCTATTCTAAAAACAAGAAATCATAGTTTTGAGGCATCTCCAAAAAAATTAGCTTGTATCTAACAATTCGACACAGCACCTCTGAAACCTGTCTCATGGATACGTGCTGTTTTTAAACAACTTATCATGCATCAGATCAGGGAGCTACGCTCCTCTGTGTTCACACCACCAACTTATCATGCATCAGAGAAGGGAGCTGTGGTCCTTTGTGTTCACACCACCAAGCTCCTCCCCATCTCCAGGTCACTTTCACTCCCTTCCTCTAATGTTTTTATACTAAATCGATGAAGTCTGCCTTGGATGTGGAGGTTCCTATGGTTTGGATAGGAAGCATCCAAAGGCTCATGTGCTAAAGACTTGGCCCTGCAGCCCTGTTGAGAGGCTGTGGGCTCAAAACAGCACTTGCTCCATTGGTGTGTTAATCCACTGATGAGTTCACAGTGCACCTATTAAGAGCTGGGACCTGGATGAAGGACACAGGTCACTGAAAATGTGTCCTTGAAGTGTGTATGTTGTCCCAAAGCCTGCCCACCTCCCCAACTTCTCTCTCTTTACTTCCCAGCTAAACTGAAGCCTGAAATGATTAAAGCAAATGATTAAACCTTTCCTGCTTAAGATGCTTTATCTCAGGCACTTGGTCACAGTGGCAAATACTGGCTAGTAGTTCCCACAGCCCAGCGGTTCTCAGCTCATTTCTATGGAAACATGTTGGCCCAGTGCATAGCTTTTTGCACTGGCTTGTCATCAAGTGGAGATGGAGAACGCAGAAGAGGCGACAACAGGGTCTGTCTGTGACTCTACACAGATTTGCTGGGAAGAAAGAATCTTGAGGAAGGTTTGTCTAGATCAGGTTGGCCTGTGAGCATGTCTGTGGAGGACTTTCTTGAAGTAGGCAGCACCATTCCCTGAGCTAGGGTCCTCAATGGTCTAAGAGCTGAGCACTGGGACACCCAGGTGTGGCACCAGGACCCAAGTCACAATAAGCAGATACAGAAGTATTAAGAAAGGCTCTCCTAGCCTTAAGTTTGAAAACAGAATCAAGCCCCCAATCCCAAGTCGAATACATTCCACTTTAAATCTTACTCATAGAAAAGCCCAGGAGAGACCTTTTCTTTCCAACTCCTGACAAGGATAAACAACAACACAGCCCTGCCTCAGACCTGCAGGTGAGATACTTCTAGCAGGAACATAGCCCCTAGGGGTGGGAATTGGGACTTAGGAAGCACCAGAGACTTTTACTATCTTCTGCTAGAAATAGGGCTCAGGAGGAGAGCAATTACCTAGCATGTACAAGGTTCTGGATCTGAACCCCAACATCACAGAAAGGAAAGTCAACTTGTTTTCTTAGGGTTGGAGGGTTGTTATAGTTGTTATTTTGCTTTGTTTTGTTTTGAGAGTTTTTAAGACAGGGTTTCTCTGTATAGCCTTGGCTGTCCTAAAACTTACTATGTAGAACAGGCTGGCCTCAAACTCAGGGCTCCGCCTGTCTCTGTCTCCTGAGTGCTGGAAGTTAACTTGTAATCCTACCATTCAAGAGGCAGAGGCAAAAGAATAGGGAATTCAGTGTTATTCTTGGCTATACAGCATGTTTGGGGCCAGCCTAGTCTACATGAGACCCTGTCTCCAATTTAAAAGAAAAAAATTAAGGGAGAGGGAAAGAAAGGAAGAGAAGAAGAAATGGAGGGAGGGAGGCCGGGAGGGAGGGAGGCAGGGGAAGAAATGGAGAGAAGGATGGACTCAGACATGACCTGCCAGGGCTTCTGTGTCCAGCCACCCTTCCTGGGATTCGTAGAACTGCACCCCAATCATTCTATGAGGCAGCTAAAATGGCCTCCAAGAAGAGGGCAGAGAGAGGATGGCTGACACACAGCTCTGCACGGCCTTGACAGAGCCTTACTGAAGTCTCATCTGCAGCAGGCAGCTGCTACCCAGAGAGGATGAGTGATACTGTCCTGGAGCACCACGGGGTTGTGCGGGGAGCCCAGGGCACATAAGCACCATCAGATGTGCCCAAGACACCATGGGGGACCCTAAAACTACACGCCGCTGTGTCCCCAGAAAAATGCCATGTTGCTTCTATTCAATCCTCAAACAAATCTTTCTGAGATTCAGAAATTTCTCCAAAATCTGTGCCAGTGGAGGACCCACAGGGCCTGCTTCAGGCTGGTGCAGCAGTACAGCAGGGCCTGGATATCCCAAGGCAGTGAGGGGCACTGACTGCAGCCTCAAGGGACTGAGCATAGACACTGGAAGGAGAGAGACTGTCTCTGCTCCTGAATAGCCAGCAGCAGGTCCAAGAGAGGGAGTCAGCCCACACCTGTGAGCAGGAGATGACCAGGTTTGGCTGCTTTCCATCCTGGACTAGATAGAAATCAACAGGGTCCCACCTGTCCACAGCTCTACCACGTGATAGGCATGGCCCACAGCAGCTACAGTTCTGTAAGATCCTGTTGCTTCCGAGACCCGAGGTCAAGCTTAAGCAGCTCATGAGCCGTAAAAATGGGGGTGGGGTAGGGACTGGGAGAGATATGGGGAGATATGGAGATGGAAACAGGGGTAGAATTTTCATATTTCATTGCATACATGTATGAAATTCTCAAAAATAAATAATAATAACATTTTTAAAGTGAAGTCATGAGCCAGAGGGCTGGCAACAGAAGCAGAGTTGTGCCCACACCCTGCCCACTGCCTCACCTAACAATGGGCAGCTTGGTAAAGGGCACAGGAGGCAGTGTGAGGCCATCCGGAAGGGTGATGGGCTCCATCGTCCCGGGACACTTGGCTGTATAGTTCTCCAGGCTTTGAGTCACATCTTTCTTCTCTGAGGAGAAAACAAAACAGAATCTGGGTTCAGTAGATAAAGTTGAAGTGGGTGGCTTTTGTTCAGCTTGATCTGGAGCAGTCCAGGCCAGTAAGGGAGGCTTCCACCAGAAGTAACAGAGTGGTGAGATGCACCAGCGGCTGCCATGCTGAAGGTCCTGTACAGATGAAGGGAACGGAGTTATGACCCTCCAAGGATGTGGCTAGCACCAGGGAAATACAGCCTGACCAAGGGTCATAAAGCCAGCAGGCAGGGCCAAAGTTCCTAGCATTTTTGAACAGTATTTCTCAGCAGTTACTAAGCACCCAGCACCACACAGGGACCAGTCCCCACAGAGCCTACACTGCAGTTTGTCCGTCCAACAGACACGGAAACAGACGGCCACAAAACAAAGTCTCTGATGCTGCTAGTGAGCTTCACAAACTAAACCTGCTTGCTGCAACCACTGCTGCACAGACACACACACACACACACGTATGTGCACACACACATCGCTTGTCACTGGGGAAGAAAAAGAGGACACAACACAGGTGGTGGTGACAATGGTTGGCTATTAGCCACAAAAGGCTCTCCAACAGAGCGCAGATGGTCCCCTCCCAATACTGCATATGAAAAGTCTGGCAAGGGGAGAAAGCAGCTTGTCAGAGGCCCTGTGTTTGACCCTATACCCATGGTGTCCTCACTACGGTGTGTTAAAGACTTAAGAGAAGGTGGGGGACAGGGAACAAGGGAGTTTATGCACTTGGAGAAACACAAGACGACGGGCAGAGATTGGACCACTTGGGCTGGGAACCATGAGTCCTAAAAGTCCAGTCAAAAACTCCCCTATTGCTAGAAGCCCATCTACATGTTCTCTGTGGGAAGCAGAAATGAAAAAGGATCACTTTTGAATTTGTCCCCAAAGTGAAAAATGTCTCTAAGACTAGAAAGATGATACAGTGTTTAAGAGCACTTGCTGATTTTCCAGAAAACCCGAGTTTAGTTCCCAGCAGCCATGGCAGGTGGCTCACAACCACCTGTAACTCCAGCTCCAGAAGATCCAATGCCCTCTTTTGGACTCCAATGATGCCCACATACATGTGACACACGCAGCGAGTCAGAAACAGAAATAGAAGCTTTAAAAAGTAAAAAGTTCCTAAATGATCAAATAACCCACAATTTAGTCTTCTGAAGGACTCAAGGAACCAAGCAAATCACTTCATTTGCTCCATGTTGGGAACAAAGCCTGGCATAGGAGTCTCAGTACCAACCAGTAGTCCTGTGCCACTCTTGGCAAAGGCTACTTGAGTGGAGAAGGAAGAGTCTTACTCTGATGCCCAAGACATCCCAGCACATGATAGCACACAGGTGCACTGTCAACGGCCATTTGACTGGTGAACTAGGGTGTGTCTGTCACTCACTGAGCCTTTCTATCAGCATCTCTGCTGCTTGCTTCAGATCAGCATTTTC
>LOEQ01001289.1:262442-283590 GCA_001685075.1 Bramus lutescens
AAAAAAGTAGAAATCTCTAAGATGGATGTTTTCACCAAGCGAAAAATAACAAGGTGCAGAACATTCATTCCCGTAAATGTTATCTGTGAAATAAAACGTGAGATTGTGTCAGCAAAAAAAAAAAAAATGTAGAAATCAATCGAGCATGCACAGTACCTATTACACAATGGAATTTATTCACTTATAAAGAAGAACGAAATTGTGAAACCTGCAAGTAAGTGGATAGAGCTGGGAGACAGTGTACCGGGCAAGGTAACCCAGACCCAGATAAACCAAGGTCGTATGTTCCCACTCAGCTGTGGCTCTTAGCAGTAAATCTGTAGAAACCAGGAAAGGCGGGTCTCAGAGAGTGGGTACAGGTGAAGATGATATGAAGGCAAAGAGGAATAAGGAGGAAGGAGGTTTAGGTTGGGAGAGGGGTGAGAAAGTAGGGCAAAGGAAGAGTCAGGAAGAGACAACTAACACTTGGGAAGCTTAAAAATGTACTATTTTAAAAGTTCCATTCATAGACAGACAGATAATTTAAAGAGTATAACTAAAGTTAAAGTACATAGGGGAACATGGTCCTTCCAAAAGACATAGCTTGCCAAACCAAAAGGTCAGTGCTTGGTATGTCCCAGGGACTCCCAAAATAAAACTATCTATATCATTGTTCTTGGTTACCCACCAGAATTTGGTATTAAGACCTGACTGCTGAAGACAGCACGAACACTCTGGTCACAGGACATGAAGAAATCAAGTCCATGCTGACCAGGAAGTTTCCTTCCTACTGTCCGGCTTTCAGAGTACTAGATGGTGCTATTTAGGCTGCTTGGGAGCAAAGTCATCAACAGTCTTGCCCACTGAACCTGTGAGCTACAATGATGACCCAGTGGCAAGAGAGTCACATGGGTGCAACAGTGGCAAGACCTACCACTTTCTGGTTAAATCAAAGGCCAGCTCCACAGGAGGGAACGTGTCTGCTGCAGTAAATCTGGCCAAGATCCCATGGCTGAAGCGCCAGGCCCCAGAGTTAATCTACTACCATCATTCTGCTGAGTGAACATGATATCAAACTGTCCTCTAAATCTGTATCTCTATACCATGAAGATCAATACAGCACTCAGTCCTCGTCTTAGTCACTGCTTTATTGCTATAAAGAGACACCATGACCAAGGCAACTCTTAGGAAAGAAAGCATTCATTGGAAGCCTGCTAATAGTTTCAAAGGTTTATAGTTCATTATCATCATGACGAGAAACATGACAGCCTGCAGGATGGCACTGGAGCAGTAGGTAAGAGCTATATCCTGATCCACAGACAGAGGGACAATGGGCCAGACATGGGCTTTTGAAACCTCAAAGCCCACCACCAGCAACACACTACTCCAGCAGTGTTACACCTACTCCAGCAAGGCCACACCTACTACTTCTAATTCTCAAATAGTGCTACTCTCTGAAGACTAAGCATACAAATATATAAGCCTGTGGGGACATTCTTATTCAAACCTCATCAAAGAGGTTTCTGTATAGAGTAGAGAGCAATTCATGCAGAAACTCACAACTGGTTAAAGCACAGAGAATAAGTGTCAGTAGATGTTCAGCCACAAATGGGGCATACACACTCCAAGGCTTAAAAACCATCACAGAAGGGGCAGGAGAATTGCGAGGGTCAGAGGGCAGGGAGGACCAGCATGAAACAGGGGCTTCTGACAGGCCCACTTCACTCGTGAACTCAAAGCAGCTGTTTTGCTTGCACAGTTTCAAGCCAGTCCATNNNNCTGTCCTGGAGCAGGGAGGCCTTGTGAATATTCATGGCTTCAGGGGAACAGACAGTCTGTTTTCTTCAAAGGTTTGGCTCTTGGTAGGTAGAACACACTTCCAGAGGATAGCCCCACACCCAAGAGTATATGGGTAGCACATATTGGACTCTATGAGTAATTTCTGAAAAAAGGACAGGAAGTAAGAAGGTTGGGGAGGTGGAATGGATCTGAGAGGAGTTAGGAAGAGGAGTGGAGAGAAACAGGTGAATATAACCAAAATAGTATAAATTCTTAAAGAAGTAATTAAATATTATATTTTAAAATGATTCTTAGGAAAAAGTCCAAAATCAACTATTTAACTATATACTGTAAAATCCAGGAAATAAATAAAATTATACTCAAACTAAGCACAGAGAAAATACCCGATGAAGTGGAAGATAAGGAAATCAGCACCAAAGTCAGTTTCTGTGCCAGTGAGATGCTTGCCACCAAGTCTGACGGCCTGGGCTAGATCCCTGGAGTCAACGAGGTGAGAAGAGAAAACTGGTTCCACAAAGTTGTCTCTGACCTCTGACATATGCACGCCCTGGTATGAAGGTATGTGCATATGTGCACACAGTTAACTGATTAATTAACTCATGTAAAAAATTTGGTTTGTAAAACCATTAATAAACCTTTAGGAGAGAACCTCAAACAGCTCTCTGAGAATAAGAAGAGACAGGGACAAATACATACACACACACACACACACAACCATACATGATCTCAACACATAGTTCAGTTTGTCCCTAAATTCACAATCCTCCTGCCTCAGCCTCTAAGAAAGTGCACCATCACTGACTTAAACAACGTACATGGACAAGAAAAATGAACTCAGCTTTGCTTCCCTCTGCAGCAGGACAGGCCACCTTTAAGGAGGAAAAAGTTACCTGTCACCATGAAAAAGATTAATAATACGACAGCCAGGGAGGCACCTAAAAGCCTGTCGAGAGAACGAGAAAACAAGCCTCTTACTAACAGAATGCTGATGGGATCAGATAAATGTGCTCGTGCCATGAGAACCGCCTCCCACGGACATTTCTCTACATCTGCTCTTCACTTATCTACAAGGCGATAGACCGGAGGCCCCGATAAGCAATCGTTCAAGCTACCAAGAGATTCAATATTCCTCTGTTCCTTTTAAGTATACAAACACATTCTACCAAAGCAAAAGGCAATTATGTTAAGCTGCCAGCTTATTACATAATTATCCATTTACACAGCTACCTAGGAAAACTTTTAAGCTCTCCAGAGGTTTTCATATTGCACCAGAAAGGAGGAAACACCAACAAAGACTCAGTAAACAACTGGATTCTGCAAATCTGCCATGCAGTACTGGTCAGGTAAAACCGCGGTATTATAACAAAATGTAAACCTACCCAAACATGTACAGCAACAACTATTAAAGGTTTTTAATAATACAAAAATATCTGTTGTGTCATGTTTAAATCAGGTGTGGTGGTTGAGTACCCTCCCATAGGCTCGTGTATTTGAACACTTGGTCCCCAGATGGTGTCTGTTTGGGGAAGTTGTAGAAATTCTAGGACATGGAGCCTCACTGGAGGAAGCAGAGTTCATAGCCTTGCCACACTTCCGGTTTCCTCTATTCCCTTTGTGCAGCTGAGATGCAATCTCTCCGGCTCCTGCTCCTGTCACTCATGCCAGGCACTGTAGTGAACACCCTGCACACATCTCCAGCTGTCTCTGGACCTCTGTGTCTCTTAGAGCAAGGCTAAGGAAGGCCAGAGCTATTCCTGGTCTATGGAGGAAGAAAATGAAGTGTGAAAAGATCCAGTTCCACGTGCCTTCCACCTCCCTGTCACAAGCTCTTGTTTCTAAACATGCACAGTCCTCTCCCTTCCTTCCAACTACCCCATACCTTGCTCACACTCACTTAACCAACACGGAGAGCTGTGAGGACAAGCCCACTTTCCACACTCCACAGGTGCTCGGGCTCTTCAAGAACAGCACACCATCCTGCCCCCTTTGTCTCATTACATGCCTCGTGGAGTCTCACTTAATACAGTTGGAGACACACTTTAAGGAAAGGCAATGTTAAATTAACTTGGTTCCATAAGCATTGGTCACTTTCTGGGTACAAGCACTGACAAGTGAGGTAAGAAGAAAGGTAAGTGTGGTCCCTGTCCCCAGGAGCCCCTAACCTGGTGAGGAAGTCAGAGGTGATGTAGCAAAATGAGGAGAACAAACAAAAACTAGGAGGTGGACAGGAAGACACGACTGACTTCTTCATAGCAGGGGAACTGGGAGCAAGGACAAGGGCTGAGCCCACTAACAGGAGCAGTGTACAAACCACAACCATGCTTTGAGAATGAGAGAGTGTCAGGATACATACAGTGCCCGAGAGATGGCTGGGAGCATAATAAATTAGGCTAAAATGATGGAACAAGTGACTCATGAACATCTTTGAGATGGCAGTCAACAGGTAGGGGCTGTTGCTGCAGACTCCGGCTGCATGCTCAGCTCACGTGCCAAGGGGATGGCTCCAGCTTCGCTGTGAACGTTGACTAGAAGGAGCAGATCCAGGAGACAGGATCGTGATGTTAGGAGGCCACTGCCCTGACTCGGGTAGCATGGCTGAATGGCTGACCCTGCACTGTGACTTCAAACAAAGCGGGGAAGAATTATCCCAAAGGACAGAAACTGAAATGGCAGAACAACCACAGTGAGCCAACAGGACAAGGTGACTCCAAGAAGTTTAAGATTCTAAGAACAAAAACCTGATGGCACCCTTGACGAAAGCCAGAAATACAGGGAGGAAAGGTAGGCCCTGGGAGAAGACAGCCCTCAGCTGAAAGCTGATATTCGGAGGTCACAAATCGACATCCAACCCGGAAAAAAAAAAAAAAAACATGAGCAAATTGTTTGTTTTAGATCACAAAGTATATTTTGAGCAGACCAAGAGCTCCAGTCTTAACCCCTCACCATAAATCTTCAAAGATGTTTTTAATTTATGCCTCCGTTGACTTTTTCTGTAATTACCATTTTTAATAAGCTTTTTTCCATAACAAACCATTGAGTTTGGCGTATAACTAATTTTGTGATGTTTTGCGAACCAAAACTTCTCTTGCAGCTGCTTGGTTTTCTTTCCCAAGGTGACACAGGTGAGCTAAAAACGATAGCGCTGAGTCACACTCTGGGAAGCACTCGGCATCTGAAGGCCGTTTTGAGTTTAAGACTAGGGGACCACAAGCTGCAATAGATTGTCCAGCAGACACTTCTCAACTGCCAAGGCTACCTGGCCTCCGGTTGTACCATTCTGCTCCACTGCAGCTCAGCAGAAAGTGGAGGAGGAGCTGGGTCCTCTAGAGACACTAAGCAAAGTCACCTCTCCTTTCAAGTCCCACCCTCCCCAGGCCCAAGAAGCCTAGTAAAATGAGGCTGAGGTCTGGCTCATCAAGATCAAGGCCCTATCACAGCACAACCTAGTCAGGACAAGTGCCCATCTACTGACGAATGGCAAACTTTTAATGCATTTTCTCTGGGTTGCGCAGCATGAGCTGGCGGTGTTGAAGGAGCAGTTGAATAAATTAAATCTGACATTTTCCATCTCACTCAATTCTTATCTTTCAAACCAACCACCCCCACGTCTGAATTGACAGATAATCTCTTTACAAGGACATGCCAGAAGTTATCAGGCACCTGCTGACACAGGCTTTAGTGGGCTCAGCTCTGTCACTGGCTGGCAATGAGACCTCACATTCACTGAGTGCAGGGGGTCTGCTTGAGACAACAGGGACAACACAGAAGGGTACTGGATGCCACACCCAGTAGGGCAGAATGGCAAAGCTATAATCCCAGATCCTTCAGGCCCTACCCAAGAGGTGTAGGGCACATCAGCCGATCTCTCTCTGCCTCAATCTCCCCTTGTAAAAGAAGCCTCTCAGTAGCTGCTGCCCTCAACTATGAGGGCTGATGTGACCTGTTAGCACTGGGAGTGCACGCAGAGCCCAGCACACAGAGTGTGAGCACTCAACAATTACCATCACCAGCAGTCTCCAGCCACTGAAGCCCTGGCAAGGCCAAGGCGCGTCTTCTTCTCTGTACTATGTTTTCAGAAAGATACAGGGGTTATCAAAAGAGAAACACTAAGTAAGGGAGGAAATTAACTAACTAGTGCCAGGGCCATGACACACAAACAGGGTACACAGGGCAGGCGCACCTAGCATACTAAGACTGCTCTTGACCTGAGAAGCAGACAGGCGGACAGGAAAAGCATGGGGTGGGGGCCATGTTCTTACACACCTCCCCACATCTGTGCCCACATATTAGCCACAGACACAAGCATGGGGCTCACAAATCCACCTGCTGGGCTGCTTGGAGGTTGGGCAGGGTTGCACATTCGGGTACTCGTGCTATGGACTTTGTCAGCAGAATGCATAGTATCAGAACAGAGGGAGTCGGCTCACCATGAAGCCCCGCAGCACAGAGCAAGGTACCACCACTCAAACCGTTGGGTCACCTCAGAGTTGGCAGAGCAGGTCTCTGTTGCCACCTCAGATGTCCACCCTGCTCCTGGGTTCACCTGCAACCTTATGGCTTCCAGAAGGTCAGTGCCCAAGCAACACACACTATCTCAGCTCTGACTGTGGTAGTACCGTCATGAAACCAAAGGGGATATGACCACAGCCACTCCTGCTGTCAACTCTTTACAGGTTCGGTCCTTGCTGCCAATTTCCAGAAAACAGTGCCAAGTGAGAAACTCTACCTCTCAATTTCAGTTTGGATTCAGTCAGCAGCTTCTCTTCTCTTACTCTGCGCGGATACAGAGCCCACATTCTGAGCACTTGCATCACACTTAGCAGTAAATAAGGGCTGAGGTAAATGCTTCTAAAAGAAAATGAGTCAGAGGTCTGAGGAGATTGCTCAGCATCCACCTGAAAAATGGGGACTGTTGTGGCCCCTTGTCATCCCAGTGCTGGGAAGGCAGGGACAGCAGATGCCTGAGGGGCTGACAAGTAAATCGAGACTAATTGATGGGGCTGGAGCTAAGTGGCTCAGTGGCTAAGAACAAGTTCTGCTCTTCAGGAGGACCCAGGCTTCACTGACAGCACCCACATTAGATAGCTCACAAGCCTGAAAGTCCAGCTCCAGAAGATCCAAAGCCACCTCTGGCCTCTGCAGGCACTGTGCTTGCACACACACACATCCTCACAGAGACACGGTGCATATAATAAAAATAAATCTGTTTTAAAAAGACAGTTGGCAAGCCCCACGATATCCATGAGAGACTCTGTCTCAAAAACCGAGGTGGACAGCTCCTGAAGAGTGACACCCAAGGGTCACCTCAGACTTCCACAAGCAGACAGGAGTCATATACACACGAGTCGGGCCATGTGCATAGGAACACACATACTAAAAATCAGTCAGTTAAAGGTTTAAAGATGAGAGTCAGGAGAGCTAAAAATAAAGGCTCCCCATCTGTTCCCACCTGTGAAAATCCTGCAGACACCAGCTCTGTGGTGACACCCTTAGCTGGATGGGTCTTTGATCTGGAGAACCATGTGCCACTGTGGGGACCGAAACCTGTCGTGGGTGTACAGCACACGGCCATGGAGTTTTCAGAGCGCTGACGGCAGCCAGTCTGCATTGCGGCCACTGACCCTCCAGCTGACCTGACACCAGATCTTTCATTCTAGAGTCTGAAGTCAGGCTCAGTAGAGCAGAGACACAATAGGCAGAAGAGCCTGGATAAAGGCACCTGCCGACTGCAAAGCCCACAGCCCACACATCTGCCCAGGGAAATCAAGTTTCCCTGCCTGTCTGTGTTAGGTTTCTACTGCTGCGATAAAGACCATGACCCAAAGTAATTTGGGGAGGAGAGGGTATATTTTACCTTACTGTCGTCAAGAAGAGAAGTCAAGGCAAGAACTCAAGGAGGAACATGGAGGTAGGAACTAACGCAGAGACTATGGCAGGCACTGCTTACTGACTGGCTCCCCATGGGTTGCTCAGTCCGCTTTCATCTGTCCAGGGGTGGCACTTACCGTGGTGGGCTGGGCCTTCCCACATCAATCAGTGATCAAGACGATTCCCCTCAGAATTGCCTACAGACCAATCTGAGGCATTTTCTCAACTGACATTTCTTCTTCCCAGTTGGGAAATAAAAAAGCTAGCTAACTAGGACCCTGCCCCTCTTTGCATACTCAACATCTCCTCCTGGGTCACTCACTGACCCCGTGAGCAATGCGGACAGTTGTCAAAACAGAAAGGTAGAAGATTCTGCAGTCTGAGAGCAGGATTATTGCCACACCCTCCTGGAGGTGAGAAACAGATCGGATCAACGGTGGCCTGCTCCTGTTGTGCCCAGGCCTTTGCACACACACCCTCTAGCCCTCTCAGCTGAATAATGACAAGACAGGTATTAACCCTCACGTTTTGATGAGGAAACCAAGCCAGAGAAAAAGAAGGGAACCAATTCACCCAGCATTTCCTGAACCTAGATGAGCCACACGGAGTGGTCTGGGGATTCTAGCCATCTGGAGTTCACAAAGAGGTCAGGCATGGAGACCATCACTGATATATAATGAAGCCACTCCCACTACTACTTATATATCATTGTTGGATGGGGTGACATTCTGACAGAAAGGGAGAAGCCTAGAAGGATGCTCTGGGCCAGAAGAGGCCTGGGGTCCCACCTGTACAGTGGAGACATATGCAGAAGCTAGAGAGAGAAGAGCAGTTGCTCCAGCTGGCTTGGGCCAGCCTGAGAATGAATACTCCAGAACACATAGTACCTGGATGTAATTTCTGTAGCTACAGGAAATCCTACACATCAACTTCCCGTTAGTTTGAACAAGAGATTGCTTTAAACTAAATCTATGTCACAGGGAACTGGGGATGCCAGAGGGCTGTGCCTGAGTGCCCTTAGGGTGTTCTATGTTCTAGGCCTAGAACTGAAAGAGCTTGAGGCATGGAATTCAGGGGTTTGTAGCACGGATGGTGGACCAGTATACAGAACCACAGGACTGTGTTTCATACTGCCAAGCACACACCTTGGCAGCCCCTATTCCCCACTGAGACCTACCTCCTCTAGAAGCCACAGGAGGTCCTTTTGGTACCCTAGATCATTGTTTTGTTTCTTGACAAATTATTATTCCCCATCACTGGTAAATGCACTAAAACATTTGAGATTTTTGACAGCCTACTACTAGCTTTTCTTCACCTCATTTTGCACTCTGATTTCCCCGCTAAGAATATACTTTATTAGAAAGTACCTATTATGTCATACTACATGGCATTTATATCTTCAACACAGAAATCACAGGAAGTCCGTGACCCCCCCCCATTCATTTCTGCGGGGTTTTGTTCAAGGTCTTTCTGCCTGTTTCCGAACAAACAAAGGGGAGCGTATCAGTTGCAATGGAAACAAATTACAGCCCTTGACTTGCCTGCCTCCAGGATTCTTTACAACTGAACAGTTCATATGCACTCTTCCTTTCTCCCCGGCCCAGGTGGAAATCGGAATACAGCAAGTAAAAGTTTTCAAAGACACACTGCGCATGGAGAAAGTGCAAGGGTGAGGAGCATGCTGGGAAAAACACAGGCCGCCCTAACAGTCTAAAAGTCTTGCCTCTTGAATCCAGCTTCAGTTCACACTGCAGATTTGTACAGGGCAAACACTTGTGGGGGAAATTAGAACCGAACCAAAGCACAGCATCTGGAGCCCCATCCACACCCCTGCCTGTAGGCTTCTAGAAACCACCAGCAAGAGGCTTACAGTTACCCTGGTCATATTATTCTATGCCAAACTCAGATACCAATGTGACATAAAAACAAGACATTCCTGTTTTAAAACTGCAAAATTCAAAAATAATAATAATTAAAATACCCAGAATCCTAAGAGATGTTGCAAAAAAAAAAGACATTGAGTTTACAAAGTTACTGAGTCCAGGCACATAGAAGAGGGAGACAGAGCTATTTCTGGGTCTGGTTCATCCCACCTGGTGGTGTTCATCATGAAGTTCAAGGCAACAGTAACTGAGGGACTTCATGGCCGCCTCCTCTTCAATAAAAACAATTTGTGTCTCTATGTGTGTATCACTTAACAGAGCTCTTTATACAGAACTCACAAACCATGAGCGAACTCAATGGGTCATAGGTCGAGACTTCAACTTGTCCCCACAGGGGTGGGGCCATGGAAGACGACAGACTTTCTCTGCAAGGGACCAGAGGACCAGTGGAGACTGTAGGCACATTACATCTTAAACAATGACAAGGGGAAGGATAGGGGCTGACTTTCAGAAATGGGAACGATTCAGACAAGGCCTTGGTTGGAATGACCCCTCTAGCACCTTCTGCTCACCAGAGCTCACACATCAGGCCGCGGTGCGCACCCCCAGCGCTACTTGCTTCCCCGAGATCTTAGTGTAGAGATATCAACTCCAACAGGACCAGAGCAAGGGCCAGAGTGTAGAGTGCCACCAGACAATTGGCCTTAAAAATGTAAGTACCGTACCTCAAAACTAAGTCTCTCTCGAACAATATAACAAAATCAGCTGGGGTCAGAGGGAACTGAGAGTGGCCTGGCTTCCTAGAGTGAAGTAGAGGGAAAGGCACAGATGTGACTACCTCATCCTCATGCTCAAACACACCCCCGAGGCTCGGAAATGTGGAGTCTACAAATAAAATCTCGTGCCCAGTGTCCCAGTCTGAGGACCTGGCACCTATGGAGATGAAGGGGTCCTGAGAGTGGGGCCTCATCAAAGGGACCCCAGTGAGCATGGTCGTCTCACCCACCCCCGTCATCCTGACAACCCCCAGGCAAGAAGGAATGGTCCTGGAAGAGGGAAAAGCTCAAAGGGTCACTCCGTAAGAGTCAGGCAAACCCAGGAGAGATGAAGAAACCAAAACAGTCAGAGGTGCTATACACACTGAAGACCAGGCCTCCCCACCCAGGTTCACAACACTGGATAGAGACAGAATTAACAAATATTAGCCCAACATGCAGCCTGAGGAGCCTGGAGTACTGTTGGTCTTGTACATCACTGCAGATGGTCAGAGAGGAAGGAGGCGAGTCCCAAACCATGGTCTCTCCATGCTATCCTGGTTCCCCAGCCCAAAATGACCCAGGCTGATCTCCAGACTCTTAACTCTAGCTTTTCTTCCAGTATCAAGAAGAGAGGCAGTCCACGCCCTCCGGGTTGAGACACCCCCCGGGGGGGCCAGTCCTCACTCTGTGCCCAGCACGGAGGCCTGCACGTCCTTCCTAGTTATCTCACACAAAGCCCACAGAGCTGGGACATCAGAGGTTCTGTGGGATCTGTGCTCAGCCCATGAACACACCCAGAAGCACACATAACCTGGGGTGACTGTAATATCCCACAGGGGGCCCAGGGTCTCAGCTCAAACAACAGGCCCAAAGCCACATGCAATGCAGCCCTCAACTCAGGAGGGATGAAAGGAGAGCAAGAAAGGAGACGCTGGTGCCTCCTCCTGTCCCTCACTTGGAACCTGTGGACCCCAAAAGACTCACTCAGACTTCATATTCTCACCTCCTGGGCAGCCAGCGTAAGCCTTCCCCAGGGACCCAGGTTTCACTGTGCGACTCCCAGACACCCACAGAGCACCAGAGGGTTCTGCGGTCCAGAGGGAGGGTGATCACCACTTCCCTGTAACCACAGACTTGCCAAGGAGAGACCAAACTAAAAGCTGTCTGTGGTGCTAGAAAAAAAAAAGTAAAGACATCAAATATGCGAGAGAGGAAGAAAATGCTTTTCCTCTGTGGGGATTTATGTCCTGCTTCCTGAGAACAGACTGGAGTCACACCAGAAATTAAAATCTTCGCCACCGTGCCCATGTATCTCAGCTGGAACACCACCTCCCAGGATGCTCTCTGCAGGGCCTGACTCAGCAGCCTGTTGTGTGACAGAGGGAAGGAACGGCTTTTCCAGCAATGGCAACTCCCGGCCCTGCTGGCTCCCGAGAATCAACTTCCTCCTGGGAGAACTAGCTGGCTCACAGACCCCAGCACTCTAGTTTGAACACAAAAAGGTTTCACCAGGGCCCCTCACAGCCAGGACAGTCTTTGTGGGGGGCTCCCCCTCCTGGACCCCAGGAAGATGTGGCTATGTGAGTAGCTTTGACTTCTCCACCAATGCTACAGAATGAGGAAGGCCTTTCTTTTCCTGGGTGGTTCAGACCCACATCTCAGCCTTGCTGTCCCTGACCAACCTGACTCCTTTCATTTATCAGGCAGTATTTGTGGGACTGGCCATCAGGGATGTGTCTATTCTTCCAAACTGCCTTTCTAGAAGAAAAGGATATTGCAATCCCAGCACCAGGGTGGCGGAGACAGAGGGATCCCTGGGGCTATCAGGCCAGCCTGTCTGGCCTAATTGGCAAGCCCCAAATCTCAGTGAGAGAGCCTGTCTCAAGATAACAAAATCATTAACTATTAACCTTCTCCACTGGCAGCCTGTGTAGCACCTTCTAGAACTGCACGTATTAAAAGAGCCTTCAATAACAGGACCTATTACTAAATATCTCAGTGCTCAATCCGCATGTGTTGACACGCTTTTGAGAAAGTCACATGAGGATAAGTACAGCAAACACAGGCATGTCTAAGAGCAAGTCAGCCTTAAAAGTATAAACGCGGTAAGAGAAAGAAGGGGAGAAGGGTGAGAAAAAAGGACTGCCGAGGCAGGACTCTCCTCATGGGCACCCTGAGACTGCCTTGGCCACCGGAAAAAAGAAGTCAAACCAGATGCTAGCAAACATGGCCCCACATCCAGGCACAGAACATGAGTGACAGCCGTCAGTGAGCACCACTGAGCAATGTGTATGCGTGTGTATGTGTCTGTGTGTGTGTCTGTGCGTGTCTGTGTCTGTGTGTGTGTCTGTGTGTGTCTGTGAGTGCCTGTGTGTATATGTGTGTGTGTCTGTGGGTGTGTGTCTGTGTCTGTGAGTGCCTGTGTGTATGCGTGTGTGTGCGTGTCTGTGTCGATGTGTGCATATATGCACATGAGTATGGAAGAAACGCAGAGCAGTTCTTGTCAGGTGCAGAGGCAGCTGTGAGGCCATCAGGCCTGTCTGCGATCTGTGCCATCTTGTAAAGCAGAGACAAAGCCCTGTCTCAGGAGAAGAGAAGGTCAAGCTCATCATCCTGACCTGGGCAAGTGGAGAGATCGGTGCACTTAACAGTTCCTTGTCCAAGCTCAGACAGCTAACAACCACTAAACACTTCCAATGTCTTATATAAAGCACAGGGCACCTGAAGGGGATGACGAGGCTCCTGCCCTTGAGAAACACAACATCCAACAGAACAGAGCAGAACTGCTTCTAACGAAACAGCACCGCTGGCAAATACACAACACACAGAGTGACACCTGAGGCCATGCATGAGGAAGAAAACAAGGCAGGGGCCCCATCTATTCGGGACTTACAAAAGCCCCTCAGGGGAAGACAAGGCATGGAGAAATCCTGAGGTACGGGGAGGTGCCTAACCTGCTATGGAAGAAAGTTAAGTATCGCCAAGGAGAACAGCGCAAGACCCAGCAAGTGGCAAGTGGAGTGCTAGCTGTTATAGGGAAAGAAGTCACGTGAATACCACCTGGGGGCACATGACTATGCAAGCTGTGGGTTGCAGGACACAGAACAGGGTTAGGACCAAGACTGAGGGTCGGGGCAGCACCCCACATGCTGCACCAGGCTTGGTGCAGTCCTGTCTCTTCAGAGTTGTTGGCTCCAGGGTCTGTACACAAAATCTCAGGAGAGTTGGTAGCAGTCAGTGTAGCCCAGGGGGTGGGGAGCCAGGAAGAGACCCAGGTTGTGCCATCCCATTTAGAGGCTTGGGCATACTGGGAGCTCACCCTATCTGTCGCCCAATGTCACAGAAGCTTCCAGCACGAAGCTACTCACTGGGCAGCTTCCCGGGTGCCCAACTACTGACAGCTGCAAGAGATGAAAGCAAATGCAACTGAGACTCAACACGATGTCAGTGGAGATGGACAGGTGCTAAGCAGCTCCTTTCTGTCTACGGGACCCTGTGAGCGCAGCAAGTCACTTGGTCACCAGAAGTCCTAAACAAAGACCATACCCATCCACACTGAGAGAAATGTGGAGCAGAAGTGGGAGCACTTTCCAAACACTAAGGGACTGAGGGAGAAGCATGCCTGACAGACAGCGTGGACCGCACCATGGCCAACCAACTGCAGGACTTTAAGGGTGGTCTAGAGATTTCCTGGGAAGCCGCAGGCCACTCTGGCCAGGAAGCGAAGCGGGGAGTCCAACTGCGGAGCTTCGCTTCTCCCTCCTCTTCTCCAAATCCAACTTCCAGATCCATCCCCACCTCTGTAACAGACCACCTGCTGCACTCCCACCCTCTCTGCCCCCATCTCCAGCAGCTCTGCCCCAACCTTCCTCCACTATCCCAGCCCCCAACACCAGAAAGCATTCCCTGAGAACCCACAAACCCGGCCTGCCAGAAAAGCAAGAGGGCCAGCAAAGCAGGTAGGCTAGCTTCAGATCTTCACTCTCTCTCCTCTCCTTCACATTCAGTCCACAGGTCTGGAACAGACTACCTGTTGTGGCCGCTCTTCACTCTCTACCCCCTTCCTAGAGGACTAAGCAGGTCCTGGTGGAACACCCTGCTTTCCTCCCTCCTGTGGACAACCCTCCCCGCTCCACCCCCAGCAGACTGCCCCCCTCTCCTAGCCCATCCCCATTCCTAAGTGTCAGGTCCCAATATATAGAGCACATTTTCCCGGGAACCTCTGGTGGCTACACCTATCAGGATCTCTGAAGAATTTCCTACCAGGCAACAGCCACCAACCACTCTCTCCTAAAACAAGAGAGGGCAACAGAAACCAAAGAATAAAACACCCATCCAACAAAGACAAGGCCAGAAATGAACAGCTAGAATTATAATCTTCCCAATGCCAGATGCCTAGACAACAATATAAAAGCGAAAAATCAATGGTGACTATATAATAAACTGTCTACCAGATCCCTTCTCTGAGTACTCAGGACAGTGTGTCTCCACTAAAGCCCAGCAAACCTGAATATTGTGACAAAAACTAAAGCACACAGCAAAGACCTTAAAACAGCCTTTATGAATATGATAGAGGTCCTTAAAGAGGAAATGAAACACAAACAGTGGAAGAAAATGAAAACACATCAAGACCTGAAAGTGGAAATGGATAAAAAATTAAAATTAAAAAAAAGAAATCTGAAAATGAAAAATCTAGGAACTTGAACAGAAACCACAGAGGCAAGCCTCACCAACAGAATACAAGAGATGGAAGAGAGGCTCTCTTCTTCCCCTCGCTCCATACCTCAAGGTTGGACCCCTATTCCTGTTCCGTGAGTTTTCCCCCTTAATAAAGAGAGGCCTTAGAACACACAAAGAGAGAGAGAGAGGGAAGATAGAATCTCAGGCATTGAAGACACAACAGAAGAAATGGATATCCCTGTCAAAGAAAATGCTAAATCTAAAAAGAAAGAAAGGAAGAGAGGAAGAGAGGGAGGGAGGGAGGGAAGGAAGGAAGGAAGGAAATAAATAAATAAATCCTGGCACAAACATCCAGGAAATCTGAGACACTATGAAAAGACCAAATCTAAGAATGCTAGAAATACAGAAAAGAGAAGAAATGCAGGCCAAAGACACAGAAAACATTTCCAACAAAATCATAGAAGAAAGTTTCCATAACCTAAAGAAGGAGATACCTACTAAAGGCACAAGAAGCATCCAGAACACCAAATAGACAGGATAGAAAAATAAAATCCCTTTAGCACGTAATAATCAAAATACTAAGTATAGAACAAGAGAGAATATTGAAAATTGCAGAGGAAAAAGGTCAAGTAACATATAAAAGCAGAACTATTAGAATTACACCTGACTTCTTAATAGAGACTTTGAAAGTCACAAGGGCCTGAAAGGTTGTCTTACAGACTCTAGGAGACCAGAGATGCCAACCCAGACTACTATACCCAGCAAAACTTTAAACATAATATCCAGAGAAAATAAGACATGATAAAACTAAATTGAAGCAGTATCTGTCTAAAAATCTAGGCCTACAAAAGGCACCTGAAGGAAAATTTCAACCTAAAGAGGTTAACCACACCAAAAAAAAAAAAACCCACAAATTACAAATAAGTAATCCCAGACCAGCAAACCAAGATGGGAAATACACACTCACACACACAATCACTACCACCACCACAACAACAGGAATAAACAAACACTATTCATTGATATCTCTCAACATCAACTGTCTTAATTCCCCCAATAAAAAGACATAGACTAACTGAATAGACAGGAAAACAGGACCCATCCTTCTGTGCTATCTGAGAAACATAGCTTAACATTAAAACTAGTCACCACGCCTGCAGGATAAAAGGATGGAAAAATTATTACAAGCAAATAGATTGTCTTAGTTGTGGTTTTATTGCTATCAATAGACATCATGACCATGAAACAACTCTTATAAAGAAAAGCATTTCATTCGAGCTGCCATACCGTTCGGAGGTTGAGTCCATTATAGTCATGTCAGGAAGCATGGTAGCACACAGGCAGACATAGTGCTAGAGAGGCAACTAGAGTTCTACATCCAGATCTGAAGGCAGCAGGAAGAGAAAGCGACGCTGGGCCTGGCTTGTGCTTCTGAAACCTCACAGCCTATCGCCAGTGACATCAACAAGCCCATACCTCCTCCAAAGGGCCACATCTCCTAATATTGCCACTCCCTATAGGCCTATGGGGGCCATTTTCATTCAAAATACCATATAGGCCTAAGAAGCAAGCTGGTATAGCCATTTGAATATATAACAAAATGGACTTCAAGCCAAAAGTAATCAGAAGGGATAGGGAAGGACACCAAGAAGACATTTTTGTTTTGTTTTGTTTTTCTGTTTTTCGAGACAGAGTTTCTCTGTAGCTTTAGAGCCAGTCCTGGAACTAGCTCTTGTAGCCCAGGCTGGTCTCAAACTCACAGAGATCCTCCTGCCTCTACCTCCCGAGTGCTGGGATTAAAGGCGTGCGCCACCACCTCCAGGCTGCAATTCTTTTTATTTTACCTTTTCTCCCCAACATATTATTTTTAATAATTTGGGGAGTTGATACAACACACCCTGATCACGCTTCCAAGTATGATTCACATTCTTCCCAAGTCTGCCCTCCCACCCTTGCAAAACTCCCGCCCAAAAAAAAACCTCACCAAGTCCAATTTGTGTCGTCCATATAACCATCAGAACATGGTGAAATTTCCAGGGGCAGGCCCCTTAAAGAAAACCCTGCCACCACACACGGAAGAAGCCATCAGCTGTACAGAGCTATGATTCAGTGTCTTTATTACAGTTTTTAAAGAATTCTCTTCAGTAGCTTCATATCTGGACTCTTTAGTTGGGGTGGGGTGGGGAGGGTTGGCATAGAAGCCCTCAAAGTCTCTCATTCTCAGTTATGAGTCTACAGTCATCAATACCACTACAAAAGGTTCCCTTCCTGTAGCAACCAGTGGCAGGATGGATCATCAACCTGGTTTCTGGAGGCAGTTCAGTTCACAAACATCAACCTGGCTTCCAGAAACAGCATGGATCATGAATGTCAGCATGGTTTTCAGCAGCAGCATGAACCACAGACTTCAATGTGGTTTCTGGCGGCAGCATGAATCATGGAAGCCTTTCAAGAAGACTTAGCTCAGAAAATGAACCATTCTTCATCTAGGCTGTCTTCTCATTGCTCAGGGTCAGGGTGGTCGTGTGGATAGGCAGTGTGTCTGGAGGCAGAACCTGCAAGAGCTCCAGGCTGCAGTGCACCACCCTGCCCTGGGTGCTGGCCACCTGCTGGTATCCCAGCCGTGACCATCAATCACATTTGTAGCCCACAGGCAATGCAGCCTCATGCTCACCTCCCCTTACCTCCCCTCCCCCAACCCCAGCAGAGTAAGTAGCATGAGCAGCAGCATCCGCAACAGCAGTGATGATGNCAGCAGTAGCAACAGCTCCCTCTCTGCCAGATCTGTGGACCAAGCAGTGGTATCATCCTAGTGGGCAGTGACAGGGCAAGGTGGGTCCAGTGGTGGTCAGAGGACCCACTTTAATCAGCAATTATAAGCTCCTTTGTCCTAACATTACAATTCTTAGCATCTAGCACCAAACACAAGGGCACCCAAGTTCATGAATGAAACACTACAACAGCTGAAATCACATACTGACCCTCACACACTGATTGTGGGTGCCATCAATATCCCAATGCTGCCAACAAGCAGGCAAAAACAAAAAAAGAAATGTTGGAGCTAAGTGATGCTATAAACCAAGTACATCTAACAGACATTTACAGAACATTTCACATAAACACAGAAGAATACATCTTCATTCATCACTCATGGAACTTTCTCTAAAATTGACCACAGACTCAGACACAACAGATGGTAGAAAACTGGAGTAACACCCTGCATCCTATTTGACCACTGTGGATTAAAGTTGGACATCTGAAACAACAGAAAGCTTAAAAACTCATGGAAATTGAACAACTCAATACTGAATGGAAAAAGTGTCAAGATGAAAATTGAGAAGGAAAATTAAAGACTTTGTAGAACTGAATGAAAATGAAAACACAACATATCCAAATGTATAAAGGTTGTTAAGTACAGGATGCAGGTAGTTCAAAGAGACACAATCATAGCACTGAGTGACCACATTAAAAAAAAAATACTGGAGAAATCTCATACTAGTAACTTAACAGCACACCTAAAAGATCTAGAACCAAAAGAAAAAAAAACACACATAAAAGGACTAGACAGCAGGAAATAATAAAACTCAGGACTGAAATCAGCAAAACAGGGAAAAAAATTTAAGAAGAACCAAGAAAACAAAGAGTTGGTTCTTTGAGAAAAATCACTGAGATTCACAAACCTTATCCAAGTTAACTAAAAGTCAGAAGAGAATATCCAAATTCACAAGACTAGAGAAGAAAGGACAAAAATAACAGCTACCAAGGAAATCTAGAGAATCATAGGACATACTAAAGACCTGTATTCCTCCAAATTGGAAAATCTAAAAGAAATGGATAATTTTCTTGATACATATGATTTACCAAACTTAAATTAAGATCAAATAAGCAATTTAAAGAGAACTATTACCCTAGTGAAATAGAAGCAGTCATTAAAAGTCCTCCCTGTAAAAAAAAAAAAGGACTACATGGTTTTAGAACAGAATTCTACAAGATTTTCAAAGAATTAATGCTAATACTCCTCAAATTATTCCATAAAACAGAGACAAAGGGAACATTGTCTAAATTGTTTTATGAGGCCACAGTTACCCTGATACATAAACCAAACAAAGACTCAATAAAGAAAGACAATAACAGACCAATTTTCCTTATGATCATAGATGCAAAAATACTCAATAAAATACTTGCAAATCAAATCCAAGAACACAGCAAAGATAATCCACAATGATCAAGTAGGCTTCATCCCAGAGATATGGGGATTATTCTATATATATAAGATAAATGTAATGAACCATATAAGCAAACTGAAAGACAAAAACCACATGATCAACAATCTCATTAGATGGAGAAAAGACTTGACAAAATTCAGCAACCCTTCATGATAAAAGTACTGGAGAGATTAAGGATACAAGGGACATACCTCAACATAGTAAAGACAGTTTACAAGTTCATAACTGATATCAACTTAAATGGAGAGAAACCCAAAGCAATTCCACTAAAATCAGAAACAAGACAAGGCTGTCCACTTTCTCCATATCTATTCAATATAGCATTTGAAGTCTTAGCTATAGCAATAAAACAATGAAGGACATCAAAAAGATACAAATTGAAAATGAAGAAGTCAAAATATCTTTATTTGCAGATGATATGATAGTATACATAAGTGGCCCTAAGAATTCCACCAGGGAACTCCTACAGCTGAGAAACAGCTTCAGCAAAGTAGCTGGATACAAAATTAACTCATAAAACATCAGTAGCCTCCTGTATACATATGACAAACATATTGAGAAAAATATCAGAGAAACAACATCCTTCACAATAGCCTCAAATCATATAAAATATCTTAGGCTAACTCTATCAAAACAAATGAAAGACTTGAATAATAATAATAAAACTTTAATACAGTGAAGAAAAATTTAAGAAGCTATCAGATGAGAAGATCTCCCATGCTTGTAATAGAATTAACATAGCAAAAACAGTCAGTCATCCTACCAAAAGCAATGATCAACCTCAAAATCCACTCTTGGGCATATACCAAAGGACTTAGTCTGTCATCCTACCACAGAGTACTTTGCTCAACCATGCTTATTGCTGCTCTATTCATAATAGCCAGAAAGTGGAAACTGGGATGTCCCTCAACAGAAGAATAAAGAAAGAAAAGTGGGTACATTTATACAAGAAAATATTACTCAGACATTTAAAAAATTACATCATGAAATTTGATGGTAAATGGATGGATCTAGAAAAACAAAATCATCTTGAGTAAGGTATCCCAGACCCAGAAAGACAAATATGGTATGCATTCACTTTTACGTAGATATCAGCTGTTCAGTTAATGATAACCAAGCACCAACCCATAGACCCATGGAGGTTAGGTATAGAGTAAGGGACTAGGAGGTATAGATAGATCTGATTAGGAAAGGGAAATAGAATAGAGAGTCATGGGTGGATGGGACAGACTGAAATGGAGAATCACATGAGAATGAGGAAGGGAGAAAAGGATGAGGAAGGGAATACAGGGAGAAACAGCTAAAATTAAGGGCCATTCGAGGGGTAGTGTGGAAACCTAATACAATAAAAGCTTCCTAAAAATATACACATATATGAATGTGAGCTAAATGAAATTGCCAAATAATGGGGTAGACAGAATCTCAACTGGCCATCTCTTGTCACCAAATGAAGCTCCCAGCACTGGGAATAGGTTACATCTTATTGAGTTCTTGGCTAAAGGAGTTCCATGGGAATCCCCAAACAACCAAGGCTGTTGCCAAGACTATAGCTTGCTTTCCACAAACTGACAGCAAGGCCCCATTGCTGAAGACAACATCTAGACCACTCACTGAACATGGAGAATTCAAGCTGGTGCCTACACAGAGCCTTCACCCCTGTATTCTATCATCTTTGGTACAGGAAGGAATTGCAAACCCCACCTCAGCTACAAACCTGATCTACAATAGTGTCCTGCTTGCAAGATATGCTAGTGCAACGGTGGCACAAAGCTTGTGGAGTAACCAACCAATAAGGCCCACTCCACAAAAACAGAGCCCATACCAAAGCTGCTCGGGTCACCAGGGACGAGCAACTAAACAGCTCAGAGACCTAGGGTGAAACTAAATATTACTGTTCTAAAAATGATGTAGGAGGGTCATCTGTCTATGTGTTACCTTCATTGGTTAATAAAGA
>LOEQ01001289.1:288760-303972 GCA_001685075.1 Bramus lutescens
TTTGTAGGCTGGCTTTCTTTGCTTTATGTTTAAAAACCAGCTATGAGTGAGTACCTGTGATAATTGTCTTTCTGTGTCTGGGTTACCTCACTTAAAACAGTGTTTTCTAGCTCCTTCCATTTTCCTTGCGCTTCTTCTAGCAGCTGTGCTCAGTTCACCGGCCCATTTTCTGGTTGGCTATTTGGGTTTGCTTTTTAGTTTTTGAAGCACCTTGTATGTTCCATATCTTAAGCCCTGTCTGGAGCATAGCTGGCAAAGGTTTGCTCCCGTTCTGTAGACTGTTCGCCCTGTTTTCAGTTTTGTTTGCTGTGCAGAAACCTTCTAACTCGTGGGATGACTGACTCCCTGTGAGCTGCAGCTCTTTTCACAAAGTCCTTGCTCACACCTAGATCTGAACATGCTTTTCCTATGTTCCCTTCTAGCAGGCCCAGTGTCTCCAGCTCTGAGGTATCTGATCCACTACGAATTCATTTTTGTGGCAGGATGAGAAGCGTGGCTCTGAGTCCTCTGTGGGTAACTATCAAGTATGGCTTGCTGGATGGCCTGTTTTCATCAGTGTATGTGTTTGACACCTTTGTCAGAAACTAGATGCCCATGGTTGTGTAGGTTTGTTTCTGCATCCTCTGTTGTGCTCCATCGGTCTTTATGTCTGTGTTTGGGCAGAACCATGCTGTCTTTGCTGTTATGGCTCTATAGTAGAGTTTGAATTCAGATATTGTGACACCAGTATTCTTTTTGCTTACAATTACTTTGGCTGTCTTTTCTCTTTAAGGTTTTTCTAGTTCTGTAAAGAATGCTATTGGAACTAGCACTAGATCTATAGAGACTTCAACACGTAGACTGCACTTGCCCTCTACACCTCAATGTGATTTCAACACCTGAAAGAAGGTCATGTGCTCTGAGCCCTAACATTCCTACCTAATGCCTGCCATCAACCAGACTGATGAGTGCCTGCTAAGCCAAGACTTGGATCATAAAAACATAGGTGAATTTAGGCACGGACAAAACTGATGCTCACTGGAAACCTCAAAGAGCTCACGAGAGTCACAGCATACACTTACTGAGAATCTCATACACAAACACATGAAAGAAAGTTAGGGGAACAGAGTTGCCTTCCCTAAGGCGGTGTCCGCTCTGTCAGGATAAGCCCATAGGAGGTACAGATGATGCTGACTGCTGTGGGGACAGTAGAGGGGGAGTGAATGAGTGTGCCCTGTGAGCTGGGGCAGGCAGGGGAGGAAGTCGCACAGGGAAACAAGAGTACCCCTTGTCACAAAGCTGCAAGCAGCCCATTTAAAGTGCTGTAGCCGTTCATCCTAACTTCTCAATAAATGCTAGCTGATAAGTGCTAATATTATGACTCAATGAATGTAATGTGTTTAACACACAGCATCAGCCTCCAACTCTGCAGGGTGATTAATGATCCAGCCTGCTCCATTATTGCATTGAGAACAAACCCTTGATATACCAGATCTCTACTGCTATGGTTACCTACTTGTATGTCAACCTCCCAGCCCCACTCCACCATCATGAGTCCCTGCACATGAAGACTGTTTGGTGCTTATTACAATACTTCCAGAACAGAGGCGTCTATATAAACAAACACTCAGTCGATGTCAACTGACAAGTGGCGCATGGCACTCCTCTGTCTACTGCCTGGAGAGTATGGATCACTGCTTCATGCATCCTCACCTCAGCCAATTTGCCTAAGATGTTCCATGTAACTCACAGCCCCTGCTGCTCTTGCCTCCCACCACCATGCCCTGCGCGGTCAGCCACTCCCTTTTCTGTGTGTGCTGAGCAGCAGGCACAGACTCCAGCTGCTAACAGGCATAGTGGGGCCCCTGTAAGCTCATGATTCTGTTTCTTCCATCAATTCCTCATTGCCTTGGCAGCAGCAATGTGGCTTATTCATCCAAGGATCCTTAATGCCTGGCAAGGAGGCCTGGTGCATGGTGGGTACTTAACTGGCATGTGGGTCAAGATGAGAGCCTGACACCAGAAAAATCTTCTGGTTTTGGTGTGCATGCTCAAGTGTATGATGATGCAATGCCAAGGCTCCAGGGATTTGCTGGGTGGAGGGGTCACTTCGGCTGTTTGCTCAAGTTCCTGGATATTTAGTATACGTTATAATTACAGATCAATTGAGAACCTGGAAGCCAACCCAACCTCCACAGTATATACCAGGATGTGACATATCTTCCAGAAACGACCTGGAACATACAGTGGTGACATCCTGCATCAATAAGAAAAGCAGCGATTGAGACACATCCTTGCCATGTTTCTACCTGGTCAAAGAGACTAGGACCAAGCACTGCAACAGAAGAGAATTTTAGGAGAAGGAAGAGTTCGAGTCAAGACCAAGCTAGCTAGCCACACCTTCAAAAGCCCCAGTTCTCATTCAGCTCAGCACTACCAATCCAAGAGCTCATGCAGAAAACCAGCCTGTGATAGTGACTATCACTTGTTTTTTTTCCAACTAGGCAATGGTCCAGTTACTACCACGGGTAGGTGTGAGTGAGACCCAAGACAAACTAGCTCACCAGTGAGCCCTGAGTACATGGCACCTCCTCTGTGGTTCAGAGGCCTCCAGTAAAACACTGAAGCTTTTGCAAAGACAGATTTGCAGCACTTGTTTCCTGACAAAACTCTCTGCCATCTTGTCATTGAGGTTCAGGCTTTGACAGCTGCCAATCAGCAACATCAAAATCTGCATGTCTTTCAGAAAAGTTCCTGAGAAACATTTAATCTCTCATTTAGCAAAAGGCTGTGCAAAAAGCAAAACAGAAACCTTCTCACGCAGCGCACAAATAAGACTAAGAAAGAAGATGTGGTCCCTAAGCCAGCAAACACACAGAACACAGGAGCAGGGTCCTAACTCGAGCCTCTGCAGCCAGCTGGCAAAATGACCACCTGACAAACAAGACCGAAGACATTTCTGGGTCTGAGAGACCTGACAGTCTAGCTTTTATTCACAAGTATGGGGTTTTGTAGATTTCCATTTAAGTCTCTGAGAAACGTAGGAAGTGGAGGTGGGCTTAAAGTGGTTTTTATTGTCTAGAAACGCAGCTGGCTGACAGTGACTATTTTAACTCTTACTGAACCTCACTGCTTCCACAAAATAATGGCAAATGTCCCCTCCTGAAACAAGTGCAAGTGAAAAGGGCAGAACCACTTGAAGCTTTCAAAAGAAGTACGTTCAATTCTTAAGACCTGTAAATGAAGAGCCGGGAACAAATTTAATGATTGGCCACAGGAGCTGTGAGGACTCCTGGCTGGGTCCAGTCTTTTACCACAGGTGTTCACATGGACACCTCTACCAGGATGCAAAGGACAAAGGGGCCAGTACTGTGGGACTGGTGGGAGGCTGGGGAGGTGGTGTTACATAAGCCACCCAGATGGCTTTTAAGTGTGCTTACAGAGCCACAGAAGGTGCCAGGGGAGGAATAGCAGGCATTAGGAGAGTAGACACACAAAGGAATTCAATCTCCACAGAAGCAACATTGCAGTCTCAGAAGAAACAGCGTCCTGCTAAGTGCTGGAGGGTGAAATGGGAAGGCCGGCGGGTGGGAAGGGCAGGGCATCACGGGAAAAGGACTTCAGCATGTTCTCAGGTAGGCCCTGTACAGAAAGACAAACTTAAGGCAATGCTAAGTGTGCCTTTGCATGAAGTCCTTGTGCTTTTAGCCTGCAGCCAGCCTGGGGCAAAGTTCAAAGATGCCAAGGGAAGTAACAGAAAAGCCCTGCAGTCCCACCCGGAGTCCCCTAGAAGCACACCACATGAAGGCCCCATTCGCGGGGCACACCCACTCACAGGCAAGGCCCCAGTAGGACACGCCCACTCGCGGGCACACCCACTCGCGCGGGGAGGGGGGTCTCAGTCTCAGCATGAAGGCCCCACTTGCGGGACACACCCATTCACGGGACACGCCCACTCGCGGGGCGTCTCAGTATCTGAAAATCGCCTTCCCGCCTCTCAAAACTGATCACATGGTGCTCCAAAAACTCTTTCCTCTTTCCAGGATCTTCTCTCAGTCCATCAAATCTCTCCAGAATACTGAAAAATCGGCCAGGACATCCTGCTCCCCTTCCCAAATGGGAGGACCTTTCACTTTCTCTTCTGCCAGTAACTCTAACTTTGTCCAGATGCCTTGGCCCTCATTCCAATCAACGCTATCAAACCCATAGGAGGGCCACAGCAGCAATGCTGGCCTTAAAGGCTCTCAATACTCAGTCCATCTTCTTATACTCCCTTAGTGCCATCCTTGAGAAACATCAGAAACTCCCCCTGACACTAACAGCATGCTGAGCTCTGTGCTTGGCACCCTACAAGGGATCCAATCCTTCCATAAACTACTGCCCCCAAGATTCAGACACACAGACACAGGACATGGGGCAACTTGGCCAAGATCAAACCATGAGTAAAGGTATCCTGGACTTCCATCCATCCACATATCCCATGTGCTCACAGAATCCCTCACTGAGCTGTCAGAAACAGGTTAGTCATGTGGAAGTATTACCAAGAGGCCACAGCCTGCCTAGATGTGGCTCAAACAGGTGTTGTGGCCATGTGCACCCACAGGCATGAGGCTTAGCAAAGCCGGAGACTGAGCAGCCTCACTCAGTCCTGAAGCGGGCACAAGCCAGGCAATCACAGCCCAGAGGCCCTGCGCAGACCATCACTCCGTGTGGCAGCTGCTCGAAATACCACAGGGAAAAAAAAAACAGGAGATGGCATTTTAATATGAATAACCACTTCCAAGAACGGCCACTTTTCTGTAATATCCAAAAAGGGCAAAATTTTTTAATAAATAAAAATATCTCTGACTGCAATACTTACTATAAAGCTATAGTAATCAAGGCAGTGTGGTTTTGGCAAATGGACAAACAAAACAATTGATAGAGGAGGAGAATGCAGAAATGGCCACATTAAGTACGGTCAACGGGGCTCTGACAAAGGAGTGGAGTGATCCAGCGGAGCAAAGGTGGGCCCTCCAACAGACCAGATGGGACAGGGGAAGGCCACCAACCAGGTATTAAACCAAGATGCTAATTGTGGACTTCACAAATAGTACAACAAAATGGACCTTCAATAAAACAAAAACCTCTCTGGAAGGTTCTAAGAGTTCATGGAACTTCTTTGGGGTCTATGAAATTCTCCCCTACAAGTTGATAAATGAAAACTGTAGGTAGCATTTGGTATAGTGATAGATTTTTAAATATAGCTCCAAAGTCACATCCATAAGAGAAAGAGCTGAGGAAGTAGATGTCATTAAAATCGAAAACTGCTGTTTTGCAGATAAGCTGCCAAGAGAATGGGAAAATGAGATGCATGCTGGGAGGAAATATTTGTCAAAGATATTGCTAAAGGACTGTTATGCATATTATAGAAGCAGAGAACAAAGAACCTGGTTTTCAAATGGAATCACCAGGGAAGACATTCAGACAAGCATAGGAAGAAATGCTCAATGTACTCGCTAGATAACTTGTAACTAAAACAAGATCCCACTACACGCTTTAGTCCAGAACACTGACAGTTCCAAATGCTGGCCAGGACACAGAGCAGTGGAAACTGTCACCCACCGTCTTTGGGAGTGAAAAGCGGCCATATGACACTGTGCTTCTTAACGTTGGCCCAGAGGAGCTGAAACACTACATTCACACAGAACCTTCATGTGGATGCTTATACTTATTCATGAGAGTCAGCCTCCAAAACCACCAGGATTTGTGAGGTGAGTGTACACGTGCCTGATGTCATTCTAGAGAAAGGAGAAGTGTGGAGATTATGAAAGGATGTGTGGCTGCGAGGCCTGGGCTGGACAGAGTGCAGAGGAGGACCTATGGGAGGATGCAAGGATTTTGTGTGACTCCATAATGGCAAATCTGTCAACATACTCAAAACCCAAAGACTATCCAGCACCAATAGTGAGCCCTGACGTGAGCTGTGGGCTGAGGGTACAGATATGCTATGTTGGCTCACTGGCTGGAGCAGATGCTCCATCAGGTGGGAATGCTGGCTGGTAGGGAAGGCCACGTCTCTGTGGAGAAAGGGGATCACAGAATTCTGCACTGTATGGTCACTTTTCCTGTGGATCTGAAATTGCTTTGAAAATAATTTTTTAATATAATTTACTTTTTTATGTATGTGTTTGCCTGCATGTATGGATGCGCAACACATATGTGCCTCGTGCCCACAGAAGCTAGAAGGGGGTGGGGGATCCCTTGGAACAGGAGTTACAGATGACTGTGAGCCACCACGTAGGAGCTTAAAAACAAACCCAGGTCTTCTGCAAGAGCAGCAAATGCTTATAACTACTGAGACATCTCACCAGCCCAAAAACCTATTTTTTTAATAAAAACAAAATCACACAGAATAAAGCAAATTGATAGAAAGAAAATAATAAAAGTCTTATGTGATCTATATTTTTTTAAGAAGGGAGAGGAGAAGGGCCAGTGGGATAGCTCAGCAGACGAGGAAGCTTGCTGCCCAGCCTGATGACCTAAGCTTGATCCCTAGAAACACAGAGTGGAAGGAGAGAGCTGACCCTTGCAAGTCATTTTCCAACATCCATTTGCAAGCTGTGGCATGCACGCACACATGTGTGTACACACACAGACACACTCACGCATGCAGGCATGCACACATACAACTAAATACATACTTTTAACTTTTTCATTAAGAAGACTTGCTTTCAGAGCTGTTACTGGTAAAGAAGACATAAAAATAACCCATCCTTCCACTACAAAACTGCATCCTAAACAAGGCAGAGGGCTCTAAACAGCAAGAGCCACTCCGGGTCATATTGCTGTCACCTCATAGCAACTAGGTGTGTCTTTGCAAAAGCTGGAGGTCAGCCTGGAAAGAGGACTGGAGAGCTTCTGCTGGTGCGGGAGTCAGGCTGAGGCTGGTCAGACATCATCCTGTCTGTCCCATCCCTTCCACACTGCTGCTACAGGAAGAGCAAGCCGAGGAATGCCAGAGGATGGCATTCCACTCTCCACGGGCTTTGTTCTCTACATTTCTCTTCCAAAGAGGAGAAAAGTGGCTAAGTGGGATGTAGCAGTGGCTGCAAAGAGGCCAGGAATTTGGGAATGGCTGTCCTAGTCACCAATTCTTAGAATCTGGGCGCTCCGTCTATGCATACCCATGAACATAAGAGAACACAAGAGCCATGCTCCCGGGAACATCAAGCTATCCCTTTACTGTTTCACCCATTTTCAGACTGATTCTCAGGTAAGCCTCTTAAAAACATACCAGACACAAGGACCAAGTCCAGGCTCATTTAGATGCCAAATTCTTCATCCCACTCAGTCTGACCTTGGCTCCCAAAAGTCTTACAATTTCTACCTCAATCATCATCGCCCCTTCTCTTCCTTCTCTTTCTGCTTTCCTCAACTGACCTCTGCCCTGACCCAAGCCCAGCTGGGGCCTCCTTTCTTTCTCCACAACCACCAGGGCCCCTGCAGGATCAGCACAGGGCTTCCCCATCTGCTGGACAGACAGGAGCAGACTTCTCAAGGTTAAAAGGACTCTCGAACACCCCTGCCCCAGCCCCTGGCATCCAGATTCCCCTCCCGCCACTGGCGTACCGTCCTTGCTGCGGGAACAAGGGAGGGAAGCCCCTAGAATGGCGCTCACCATCTTCTGAGTCCTGCAGAGCTGAACTGGAGTGGAGCAGGGCAGCAGAGGGCACCAGAGGGCAGACGGGAGGTGACTATGCAGAGCCCACAGTGGCCTGCAACAGTCACCCCATTTGAAGGTTTTAATTTAAGCACCTGTTGTCCCCAGGTTACATGTGGCATTCTGCCAAGGGCATGCTGCATGGTCTCGGCAGTGCTCTGAGAGCTAAGGAAGGGCCTGTAGTGACAGCTGCAGCAGAACTATTCAGACAGTGGAGACAGCCCAAGGAGCCTACAGAGGGTCCCAGAGCCCAGAGCAGCTCCAACACCAAAGATCAGTCACATCTGTCTACAGCTCCACTTCCCCTCAGGAAGGCCAATCATGCAACTGGTGACCAACAAACCTTAGATTCCACCTCATCTCTTGTGGGGACAAAGTGACAGAACAGATGGAAAACCACATAGATCAGACAATTAAATGGGGTCTGGAAGGCCCAGGCTGGAGGAATCCAAACATAGCTGAGAGCAGACAGGAGCTGAGGGCCCCCATGAGTCTGTCCATCGCAAGTCACAGCAAAGTGACCATCACAGGGTCATCGTATGCTCTGTATAAGCATCCTGCCTGCCCTCTGCTACCTCCTCACTCCAGTCCAGCTCTTCCAGCACATGAAGAGAGTGGATAGCATTCTAGAGGTACCCTCAGTTCCAGTGGCAAGGGCCATAAAATCTATGCAGCGTCTAAGACCTTCTGGAAAGAATCCCAAATCCGTCTCTTGACCCCTTGCCCACAATCCTGACAGCTAAGATGAAAGTAAGGGACAGGACCCAGCAAGATGGTTCATCTGCCACCAAGCCTGGCGACCTGAGATCTATCTCTGAAACCCATGTGACTGGAGAGAAATGACTCCTACATCTTGCCCTCTGACCTCTGCATGCATACCATAGTGCCCCCACACACACATAATAAATAAATTAGCTTAAAAATATATATTTAAAGTCAAGGACAAGATCTACTTCAAAGTGACACCACACAATAATGTTGTGGCACATGCCTGTACTCCTACCAATTGGGAGGCCACCGCAGGAGAACTGAGAGTCCTAGGCCACCGTGGGCTAGTGAGTTCAAGGCCAGCCTGAGTTACATCATGAAACCTTGTCTCCAAAAACTTAAGTAAATAAAAGCCACTGTCTAGAGTGTCTCACAGTCACTGACAGTACTGAACACAGACAAATGCCAAGGTCCATGTGTCACTGTTTTAAAAACACCCCTCAGCAGGGGCACAGGATGGAGGAGACCTGTCTAGCAAGGTCATAGGAGAGACAGGCTCTTCTGTGAGCTAACATGAAAGGACAACACCAGCAGGTCACAGGAACGGAAAGCTGCTCAGGAGACCTCTGCCTGCCACCTCACCCCTGTGCATCCAGGGAGGCAAGATATTGGCTGCTCTGAAAACAGAATTCCAGGGTTGTGGGGACTGGGAGTGAAGGTGGGGGGCACCTCCCTCCATAAGCCTGCTATATACCTGAGCACAAATGTCCCACTTGGCTGCCAAGTGACCCCTCACCCAGGCATGGCCTCCTTCCCTCTCTTCACTATTCTGAAGAGTCCCTTGTCCTGCTGGGCCCCAACCTCTATCTTACTCCAACCCAGTCATCTTGCTTACCTCCTGGGAACCCTTCTCCCCTCAGCAACAAAGACACCGTGACACAACTCTGAAGGACTGTTCTGGGACAGTGATGGATGGGACCTCATCAGAACCAGGACTGCTTATGATGCACACCTCTTGCCCCAGTTCTTCCTCTGTTTAAACCTAAAGCCCATTTCAGTTAACCAGAAAGTGGACTTGGGGTCCCTGAGCCCCTAAACCTCTCCTTTTCTTAAGGTGGCCACAATGAATGAAACTCTTATGTTTGCCTTAAAGACAGGAGGGGCTGCCCTCTCAGTGTGTGCTCTGCCAGGGGTTTCAGTCAAGTGCAGCAAGTGCCGAACCTGGCCTGCCCACCACCTACTGTTTTATTGTGGGGCGGGGAGGGGGAGGCACAGACAGGGATTGTGTGGGGGTTTTTTGCCACAAGACTGCTCTCTGTAAACCAGACTGGCCTCGAATTTACAGCCATCCTTCTGCCCTGGCCCCATCGAGTGCAGGATTCCAGATATTGGCCACTATTCCTGCCCCTGCCATCTACACTTGCCATGTAGTCCTAGTGATTTACACGTGACTGGTGCTGCTTTCAAACCCCTCTGAATAACAGGGACCGTGGCCCCAAGGGCTGGAAGGCTTACCACCTGCCCCTCACAGAACAGCGGGTCTCATCTCTGAGGCAAGTGACTCCCTTCTAAAGATTCTGGTCTCCTGGGAATGGAGGTGACAACACGAAGAGCTGCTTGGGAAGGCTGGCACTAAAGAGTCTGGAGAGGGTGACATCTGGGCACAACTATTCATCAGTGGCCAGAGAGGGATTTGTGATTGAGAGTGGGAGCACTGGGGATCTATCTGCACCCTACTGGGAGGGTGAGTCAGTTCTCTCCGATTGAAGGCCAAACCATCACTAGCTCTGGGCCCCATCTAAAGCAGTAATCAAGAGAAGGAATTTGTCTCTGATTAATAAAGACTTTGACCAAACTGAGCATTGTATTTGTCTATAGTTATTACACATAACTGTGTTTTAATGTTATTATTACAGAATCAGAATCTGCCACAAATACACAGTTGAGTTGTATACACACATCCAAGTCTATATATTCCAGAAAGGTACATTGATTTTTGCTAACCTAACAACACTTCAAAGATAAGTAAAAATATTAGGACTTAAAGCATTGTGTTGGTGACTGGCCATGGTAATGGCCTCAAGGGTAATTTCTGACCTCAACTAACCAAGATGCAAAAACAAGGCCACAAGGTGGGCTCCAGGACTTCCTGCCATGACACTGCTGCTGTGAGAGGCTGTGAAGGGAAGGGCTTGGCTACCTTTGAACCACAGGTGCCCACTACTGTCCCACAATACTCAGCAGATGCTCAAACGCACAATGTGGAAACAAAGCAACTTCTACCCGAGTCCGGGTCCTCTGTACCTTTGTTGAAGTCCTTGGGGTCTAGTGACAGACTGTAACCGGGTAGCGTCTCCAGAAGGAGCTTGTAGCAGGCCCTCCAGCCAGGCTCTGCGATGCTAGGGGCCACACATTGCATGGCAGCCACGCGCTTGAAGAATGCTGACTTGCGGTGGAAGCCAATCAGCTCGTAGAGCTCAGATAGGATGCTGTAGCGCTGGATTTTCTCTTCTTCGGAGAGCTGAAGCACAGAGAGAAAGCAAGAAGCATAATGCACCTAGAATCTGATGCTTTGGGGAACCCTTGTGAACACCCCAAGACCTTTCAAGGCTACAAGCACATCCAGCCTTTGGCTAAGAAGGCCCAGGTTCTCAGGCACAATGGGGTTACCACACAAGGCATAAGACATCCTTCATAAGAAGGAACAAGAATCCATCATGACAAGAGAGATGGGGAAGGGACTTTGCTGGGCTCCTTAGAACATATCATGTGGAGCTGCATGACTAACAGATGATAACAATGCCACCTAACTTAGACTTAAGACTTTCTGGCTTATAAGCACGCCTCTTCCAGGCAAGGCCTAGTACAGCTTCTCAAGGGTGATGGGACCAAAACACCCGTGGTGGTAAGCACCCATTAGATGCCCACAAACCACAGGCCTTGTTTTTTAAGTCAGCTTACATTCGATAACTAGACCCACTTCATTGTAGGCAAGGTGTTGTGTCAAACTGTCACTCATGCAGGGGTGGGCCAGCTGTTCTTGAGCTATTTCTGTTGCTATAAGGGATCGACATCGGCCCAACACACCCCAAGACCAAGTTCTCAGCACAAAGATGTATTTGCCACAGAGGGACAAAGGGCAGGGAATAAGAGACAAAGACAGAAGACAGGGGAAGATGAGAGATAGAAAGGGAAGGGATCAAAAGAGAGACCCAGAAGGGATTTGTCCTAGGAGTGGGCACAAAGGATTCTAGATAAAGAGACAGATGTGGTTCATAGGCAAATGGTGGTTTAGAAAGGAAAAGGGGAAACCCTGAATTATGATGAGGTGTTTAATTTTAATTGGGCATGTTAATCAGGTGAGTCAAAGGGGTCTTTTGGTTGCTGGACTTCAATACGTTGATAAATGGACATTGCTAGTCAGCCTTGTGGGAGACAAGGCACCTGTGCATAGGCGGCAGCCCTCATCAGACACCAAACCCGTGTTGCTGGCCCTGGAAAAGCACCCTGTGCTGTTCAGAACCCCCAGGTCTGCAGTATTTGGCTGGAGCAGCCTGATGGAACCAACGGAACTGTGTGGACTGCTCAGGAGTCGTGCAGTGCACAAAACACAGCCCAGATGCCTCACAGTCATGCCAGGTCTCTATGGCAGTCCCAGCCACAGCCACCAGAGAAAGCAAGGCCATTCCCATGTTTCTACGCTGCACCCACGGGGAGACTACAGGAAATGTAGGAAGCAAGAGCCTCTCCCTTGGGGCCTGTGCACTTACAACAGGTAGATTCCCAGCTTAGAACCCATGGGGAAGATTCTAGAAAGCCGAGAAACAAAATAAGTACAGCGTGTATGGTGAACACTTTAGACAAGGGTCAGCAAGGGCTAGTAAGTGCAGGAGTTCTGGGGTACAGGAGTCTTCAGCTATACGCATACACACACGCATACACACATGCACACACGCACATACACACATATGCACACATACACGCACACACGCATACACACACACGGGTGTACACGCTCACACACACATGCATACGCACACATGCACACACAACCCACATGTGTCCTAAATCCCTCACACTATCTCCTTGACGCTCACCTGATAACATGCTCTCATATATAACCTCTACCCCACAGTGCCATTCCTTTTCTCCTGCAATGCTCACACTGAGCCCCTCCCCCTGCCCTGGGGCAGCCAGACTCTTCCAGAGTGGCAGCATCAGTTCCCACCCACGGGGATGACGCACAAGGACCACACTGTACCATGTCTGATCACAGATGTTTGATGTCACAGGAGCTCGTGGCCTTTGCCATGCTGCTGATGTTACTTTGCCTTCCCTGATAACCAGGCGCTGAGCACCCTTCCCTATGATTACTGGCCACACTTTTATCTCCCGTTAGGAGGTATTTGTTCAACGCTTCTGGCAGTTTTTTAAATTAGACCATTCATCTTACTATGGAGCCAGGCTCACTCGTCACAGGTTCCAAAGCTAAGTCCTTAGTCATACATGTTTGGTGAATATTTTCTCCCAGTCTGATGCCAATTTCCTTTCCTAAGAGAATCATCTGATAAGCAGAGACATGTCATGTGACAGAGCTCACACTATCAATTCCTTCTCTCTTGGTTAGCATTCCTTGTGTCCTAGGTCTAAGAAATTTAGGTCCAATGCCTCTAGAAGTGTTTTGACCAGATCTACGATCCATGGACACCAAATTCACACAGGACGTAGCCTTGCTTCAGAAGACTCTAGTGTGCCACATTCAGCCATGGCAGGGGACAAGGAGAGGGGTAAAAGAAGAGGCAAACATGTTGATGCCTCCATCCCATACTGGGAGACCCCTAGACCCTCGCTTGGACATCCTGCACATTGAACATGACAACAGATGCTGATGATGGTGGCCTCGGCCAGGGTCCTTTCCGCAGATAACAGCAAACAGAGGGTCCAAACCCTTGACCTCCATCCTCCATGATTTCCATGGAGGGAGCCAGCTTCTATTGCTGGCAGAAGGCTCTCACAGTCCAGGATTCTTCACACCATATGAACGCACCAGGACACAAAAGATGAGCACTCCCCATAGATGGAACTGGAATTACTTCAGACTCTGGGAAAACTCCCTTGTGGAGAAGTCCGGGCACAAGAGGTTTCCAGTTGGCATGTTGCCACTGACCAGGAAGCCTCCGGTGAACACAAGCCCTGGAAGCCTGGGGGCAAAGCTGTGCCGAGCTAATGTGGGCAGCCCAAGGATCTGGGGGACTGCAAAGTGGTCCTGGGCAAAATCCTGAGAGGCAATCAAGCCCCCACACTCATTTCTGACCCCCCCTCCGCTCTTGTAGAGGGCATTAATCAGCACAGTTTTGTTCTAATTCTTCAGCAGGCCGTAAAGTCATGGCCTCTGGGTCCAGGGCCCAGATGTTTATGCAAATTTCTGGCAGAAGCATCTGGAAGACACTCAAGATAAAGAGGCCTTAGTCAGAAGACAGGTCATTCTGGTATCTCACCATTCTACTTCCAACCAGAAAGTAGGCAGAAACCCACTTGGTTCTAACAGTAGAAGGGAAGTGGGGGCATTGTTAGAACATTCTGGCATGGCCAGGCGGAGAACAGCCCAATGCACTTAGTAGGTCTGAGTCACAGTCCATCAAAGTCACCAGCTCTGCCATTATGACTTCTTCTCTGAGAAAGGGAGGGCAGTCTAATTTTTTGGTGGCTGGGAAGACTAAATGAAATAATGTGGACATTTAGGACAATGGGAAACATAACTGTCAACAGAGACCTCTTCAAGACTTCTAAAGGAGTAATTTCATTTTTGAGGTGTGTTTGTGTGTGTGCGTGCGTGTGTGTGTGTGCGTGCGTGCATGTGCGTGTGTGTGTGTGTTATGGGCACATGAATACAGGTGCCCATGGAAGCCAGAAGAAGGCCTAAGATCCTCGGCATAAGAATTCCAGGAGGCCGGAACCCACCAGATATGGTTGCTGGGAATTGAACTTTCATCTGTGCAAGCACTCCTAACACCTAACAGCGAGCCATCTCTCCAGGCCCTGTGGATAAAGACTTTTCAGATCACAGGTTACAACTGAATGAGTCAGCCAGGAATGCTAAAGAAAACAGCTTGGCCCTTTCAACCTTCAAAACTGCAGGAACTCACTGAGCTCTGCAGAGCAAGGCATTACAGGAAGGGGCTTTGAAATAGCCCAGGACGGCACTGCATGCTGATGTGGACAAGGCAGGAAGGACACAGCTAGTCTGGACACTCTCTAGTATACAAGACCCATTCTGTTCTCTAGACATCTGCAGCTCTCAGACAGAAAGACTATATATTCAAAACTACACGGAACTTCCACTTAGCCTGGCATAATAGCACATACAGGTAAGCCCAGCAAGGTACCAACCAGCTGGAACCAAAGTGTCACTTGAGTCTCAGAGCTGGGGACCAACATGAGCAGCATGGAGAGACACCCACCTCAAAAATACTCAAATACTGCCTGTTTTTATAAAGAATTCTTTGCTAATCTTTATGAACTTTGTTTTTTAAGGTACAGCTCCAAATAGAACAGAACCTTGAAGGTGTAGGACCCAGCCATGACAAGCTCAATAGAGGCCTGAGTCTCAGTAGTTCACCCTTGGGCAATACCTGGTTCCGAGAAAGACCACAAACTGAGACCACCCGGCACACCCAGGAACAGAACATCCAAAGGGAATTCCTAATATTCCAACCTTTGTAGTGATTAAAGCGGCAGGCTGGCCTGCTTTTCGTCCCACCTGGCTCCTACACGGCTAGCTTATACCCAAAAATAACAACACACAAATTATATTCATTTAAGC
>LOEQ01001289.1:308005-319108 GCA_001685075.1 Bramus lutescens
ACCGGTCTCAGCATTACCTCAGCCCCAATCTTCTACTTCCCGCTTCCCCAGTCTCCTGCCCATCTGACTTGGAGCTCAGAGTGACAGAACTACTAGGGATGCAATCACTCCGGGGCCTACCAGGCTCTTGCAGGGTTTCCTTAGCAACAGCTTCATTAAGGAAACCCGTCAAAAAAGAAATGCAAAGAGGCTGTTCTTCCATCTGAACAGAGTAGCCTGCGTAAAATCAGAATGGCTCTGGAAAGGAAATTAACCAGAGACAAAGAGGTTGCAAGTCTCCTCAAAAAAGCCTCATAAACCAAAATGTTCTGAGAGGGCACACAATCTTTCCGGAACTTACAGAGGTAAGGAGGTCAAGGACCTGTGCTTCAGTGTGACCTGTCAGATGCCAGCCTAGTTTCCCCCTCCATACTTCCTTACTAGCACTTTCTCTTAAGGTCACCTTCCATTCTCGGTTGAAAACAGGTATTCAGTTCTTTGTGTTGTTGTTGGCTAGGGGAGCCACGGGATGCAGGGTTGCCTTAAGGAAGCTCAGAGAGGGGGATTTAAATAGCAGTGAGAGACTGTGAGAGAAGCCTGGGCTCTGCCTTCAGACTCTCCACCCTTAAAACAGGCTGTAAGTGGTGAGGAAGCTGTCCGGACTTTAGGGGTGCCTCTACCAGCCCTGTAAGCCAGCTGCTGGGGTGTGACAGTCAGTGCAGCCTATGCGGCTCCCTCAGGTGCCACACTGCTTATGTCCCTGGGATGAATGTATCCGGAGCAGCCCCCTAGAAGGTATCCAGTGGGAGCATGTTCTTTTATTCTGTAGAACTGACTCACTTGGGAATTACTTACCTCTGGGTTTATTGTTTAGCAACCCAGTTCCCCCTCCACTCAGCTCAGCCAGCGTGGCTCATGATTGTTTGCCACTCATTGGACTTTAAAAGCAGGCAAGCACAAGCACACACACACACACACACACACACACAGCCTAGTCTGGCTCCTGCCCATCCCAGTGGGAAGGGAATGGAAGTTGGGGGGGTAGGGAAGGGAAGGGAAGGAGGCATGAACACACCTGCCAAAGACCCCTCACCTCTAAGTCATTGTCTTATTCAGTGCCTGTGGCACAGTCTCTTTTTCCTAAGCTCCCCTCTGAGGACATGGATGGCTATATTTAGAACACAGGATCTCAAGGAACACATAGATTCATACTGCAAAAAAGAGGCCATGAATGGATGTGAATGAGCAGCAGACTCCTAACCATTCTGGCGAGCCCAGCGAGTGTGCAGTGCTAAGTGTGCATTCTGTAGTAGCAGCGTTTGTAACTTACAAGGAGTGAGGTGGCCACTCCAGCCGCACAGAAAACAGGCTGAGAGGGCTCATGACTCCTCTAGTCATACAGGAAGGAGACTGACTGAACCTGGGTCTGGGGACTGAAGTATCCCAGCCCTTCTGTTTTCATCTCAACCTCATCATTTGACTGTAAAACCTTCATGTCCAGTACTCGGATCTGGACATAGCCAGCTATTTGCTGTCATTTGGGAGTACCAGATAGTTACCACAAACCAGCCAACACAGGCAGGCCCCCCTGAGCCTACACATGGAAGAGGGATCGTGTGTCTATTCTATAGAGACCCTTCCCAGCACAGCTAAAGCCCCGTGTATTATTCACCAGTTCTGATGTCCATGCAGGGTTCTTAAAGACAGAAGGACTTGTGCTAAACATATCTCCGTTCCTTCCAAAATGTCCACATTTGACCAAAGCCATTCATTCCCATCAGTTTCACAATGGAACACATTTGATCAAGAAGCAAAAACTTGTTCTATTACAGAAAAACTACAGGCCCTGCCTTTCACTGTGATTATAAAACCCTACCAGAACTCATTATTTTGCTGCCTGCTCTACTAGCAGGGAAACATCGGGATGAATCAACTACAGCAAAGTGCCTGCCTCTTTGGACAGAAAACCAAAGGCCAGTAACCGCCCTGTGCCGCAGGGCCACATTTGCCACGGAGCACTGCTGCCCTCTAGTGTTTGCCTGAGGCCAAGCACTACAATAGCAGAACTGATCCAAATTAACGCCCGCGTTTCCAGTGAAAACATTTTATTTTGTAAAATGTGTGTTTACACGCCCAGCTGTGAAAACAGCTTTGCGGTATGTACAAATCCCCTACCTCTAATCTGTAAAGGTAACTTCAGTAACAAAAGAGGCAAAGCTGAGCTGGCATGGCTGGCAGCCACCAGACCTCCAGCACCAGCTAAGCCTAACAGGCTCCATTCCCCAGGCCTTCAGGGTCAGCGTGAAGCCTCAAAGCTGTCTCCTGAAACCCCTAAGCCTGGTGACAACAGCACTAGACGCTGCAGACCTGTGCAGGGACACAGGACCATCTAATCTAACCTGGGACATAGGAACATCTAACTAAACCTGGCTAAACCAATCTCAGGGCTTCCCTGGACTCTTCCCAGCATACCCGATGAGGCCCAGCACTCTTCACTGGAAGCATGGCTTTATCAGGGTCCCACCCTCTTGCCCATGAAGTACCCTTGCCCTGTGTCCTACCCTCACTGTCCTTTGACAAACTTCCACCGGCTTGACCCCTGCTGGCCCTCCATGCTCCAGACCAGTGAAGCTCTTACCCTCACCTCTGCTCTCAGCCACTTTGGTGATCTCACCCCCCTCTCCCCGCCCCCCGCTCAGATATTAGTGGGTCTTAACTGTCCTGGAACTCAGTCAATGCACATCTCGCTAAGCTTGTGTATGCCTGGCATGGGACATTCTGCCCTCCAGTCCTCTACAAGAACGGTAGCCTCAGCATCTCAGAAAAACACAGCCTAGGAGGCAGGTGAGATGGCTCAGCAGGCAAAGGTGCTGTCACTAAGACTGACAACTGAAGTTCAATCCCCATAATCCACATAGGGATGAGAGAGCAGACTATCCAATTTGTCCTCTGACCACATGCATGCTGTGGCACGCAAGCCCATACACATGCACAGATACAGACGGATAAAATAAATAACCAGACAGTGGTGGCACACGCCTTTATTCCCAGCACTCAGGAGGCAGAGGCAGGTGGATCTCTGTGAGTTTGAGGCCAGCCTGGTCTACAGAGCGAGTGTCAGAACAGGCTCCAAAGCTACACAGAGAAACCCTATCTCAAAAAAAATAAAAAATAAAAATAAATTAATTATAATACACACACACATACACACACTCACTCACTCACAGTGCTTGGTCCAGTGTTGAACCCTGGGTAGCACCAAGTCAAACAGTAAATTTCAGCACTGAGACTGGACATCTCGTCTTGGGCCACTTCCCAGGCAACTGAAGCTTCCACATCAAAGGACCAAGTTTTTGCCTCTCCTGCCTCCTGATCACTGGAAACCAACAGAGACCAGAAACTGGGGCCTCTCCCAGGTTCCCTGAGGACACTGAGTACAGCTGGTTCTCAGTGCACCCTCACTTTGAGGCCATAAGAGTTCTTCCCCTACATGAAATGGCCGGCTATACCAGGGCAATCTTCTTTACCGGCCCTACTCAGTGTTTCTCTCTCTCTCTCTGGGTGACAACTGACACTTCACACACTCTGAGGCAACCTCACTCTAGTATATGACCTAGGAACCCAGCCCCATAGACCAGCCTGAGGGGCAGTGGGGCTCTACAGCAAGCAAGACTCAGAGAGGTCAAGGAGCTACAGTTTTAGGCAGTTATAGGCAACCATCTGATGTGGGTGCTGCTGGAGATGAACTCTGGTCCTCTGCAAGGGCAGGATGTGCTCTCAGGCAGACCTATCACTCCAGCCTCAGGTTAATGCTACTAAGTTATTTTCCACCCCCTCCCCTGCGGTAAACATGACAGCCATCAGTGTACTGAGCACAGGTGACGGGATGGGCGCCTGGCAGTCATCATGCTTTTGGTGTTTGGGTGGAATTATGCTGAAGTCCCTCCCGCCCTCTGCCCTATCCCCGCCAATAGCCCATACTTCCCTCACTCTTGTCAAGTCCACCAGTGTGGTTCTCAAATGCCCACAAGATGGGGTCTGCCTTTTGCCTCTCAGAACCCAGTCGGCAGGTCCAGTGCCATCTAAAATTACATCTCCCTGGCCTTGCCCTCCTCAGATACCAGGCCTTCCTGTCTCCACCTATCTTTCTTCCGAAAACAGCCCAGATTCACAGATAGCTCATGCCATCCCCTCTGCCACCCAGATCTTACCCTATTCTGAGCAAACCCCAAAGTCTGTACCCTCCTGCTGAGACTTAGCCCTCCTTCCCCACCGCCCATCCTAGTGGCTGCTCTCTCTGTGAAAGCCAGACTCCTGGAAATCTCCTATTCTGCCTTCAGGAGCCACCTCCAATGTCCCTGACTCCTAACACATCAGGCTATGCCCTTTGGCCACCAGCTCCCCTTGGCACCTATCCCTCTGATGTGTGTCATTCAACACCAGCCTTCCCTACGAAGCTGCCACCCAGTGATGACAGGGTGGCTGCTTTTCTCTGGGTGTATTTTAGCAGGATGTCTGCTCGGCCAGTGTTCGTGGACCAGTTGATGCCTGCTGGAGCCCTGGCTCCCTTGGCTTTCCTATATATCAGCTCCACCTGGCTACACACAGCTACCATCCTCCCAGCCTCTAGGATAGGGAGCAATGTTGTCAATCTGCCACTAAATGTTTTCATGACTATCTTATTAAATACCTTTTCAAGGGCTGGGGCTACAGCTCCATGGAAGAGTACTAGCCTAGCACACAGGAGTACCTCAGCCTGCTCTTCAGGCTCAGATTTACATTTGGGAGGTGCCTAATGAGGGACAGGAGTTATACAAGTCTCCTGTTTTGTAAACCAAATGGCCTAGCATTACAAATGTCAAGCATTTCACAAGTGACAAAGGCAAGAGCCATGAAGCATGTCAACATGGCAAAACTGGCAGGAGCCAACGTTATTATTCCAAATAAAAATTGGGAAAAGACGGTGAATTCTTAATTTTGAAAATATAATACGCCAAAATGAAGAAGATGGATATAAAAATAATCACATACATTTGGCTCTTGGGCTATGACTCCTTCATTTTTCTCATGCCATACAATCATTGAGCTGAATCGTGAGTGACACATTCCAGGAGAACTGAAGAGACAAGCAGGCACATGCTCACCTGCCGGAGATTGATGTACACAGCATTCTGTAGAAACTCTGAAGCTTCCATGCCACGCTTCTGAATAGCCAGGACACGCACGGCCTTGACACATGCTTCCAACTCAATTACCCCAGCATTCTTATACTGTAGATATAAAGAAAACACTTCCATCAGCAAAAAGCAAGGATGTTCCCAGTGCTGAGAAGCTGCCATGGAGACTCCAGATGTCCCCAGCAGCACTTCCCATGCACAAGGTCCCTGGTACCCCTCTGGGAAAAGCTATTTCTCAATCTGTTTTAATGGGTAGAAGTTGGAATAAACCAATGATCCTCTAAGTGTGTTGCATTGATTAAAATAATTTGACCACAATGCTTGCTATGTTACAGACTTCCAGGGGGACAGGCAGGCTGAGGTCCCCTCAAGACCAGAAGTGATTAACATTTAGAGGAGCTTGGGTTTGAGGCTTTGGATTTTTGAGTTGGGGATGCTCAGGCCATATAATGGATGAACACTTTGCCATTTTTCCTAAATGCTCTCACACCTGCGGCTTTAATACAGCCTCCAGGAATGTGTTGCCTTTTGCAGAAGACACCTGGGCTGTCTGTGTGCAGTGCTGCTGAAAATGTCTCAGAACCACCTGTACCCATACCACAGGCTTTGGAACAGAACAGGTTCTGTGGGGCTCATTTGAACCACTTAAAGCAGTGGTTCTCAACCTATGGGTGGGAACCCACAGGGATTATATATCAGACATCCTGCATCTCAGATATTTTTACATTACAATTCATAAAAGCAGAATTATAGTTATAAAGTAGTAATGAAATTAATTTCTGGTGGGGGGATCACCAAAGCATAAGGAACTGTATTAAAAAGGGTTGCAGCATTAGGAAGGTTAGAACCTCTCCACAGGACAGAGAAGGTTCAGCACCATGGACAGTCCTCCTTCTCTGCTCTGAGCTAGCACTCCACACATAGTGGGGACCTTAGGTCCCACTTCACACGGTGGAACTGGGCAGCAGACTGCAGCAATACAGTGCTCATGCCCAAGAGCATCTTGGAACTTATTCTCAAGCTAAAGGTATAAGCAAAACAGATCTGGGAAGCACACATGTGCACAGAGGTCACAAGTAATGACAGATATGCATTGATGGCTGTCTGGACATGGTGACCGAATGAGCACAGTTCTCTGCCCGCCCCCCCGAGTCTGTGCACCCATGATGATGACCAAGTTACATGTACATGACACTGCTGGAGACAGGTGATCGGAACCTATTCTCTGGTGCCTAAAGAAAGATGTAAGACTGCAGACTGACTGAGGTTCCCGCCAATCTCAGCAGTGTGTCCAGATCTCCAGCTCATGTCTCCAGATACAACAGAACACCTTGAGACACTGCTCAGGACTCCAGGAAAAAGCCATTCACAGAGCAGACCATTCCATGGACGAGGCCTCTTGATGAGTCCTGAATGAAAGCCAAGCACTGATCAACCCTAATTAGTCAGGGTACTGGGTGGCATGGGAAAGGCTCAGGCTCCTTCAGTGCAGGAGCTGAGAGAAGAAAAGCAGAAAGGACCCGGGGAAGCACAGAAATGAAAATATGACTCAAGAAAAACAAGGCATGAATATCTTCCTCCCGCCTGCATTACAGACATCTGAGGAGCAGGCTTTGCGCAGATGCCATGTAGCATACTGAACCCAGGAAGAGGAGGCGATAACCAGTGCTTTATTGAGCAGTACTAACAAGCCTGCCCCTGTGCTGGCCACTTGTATATGTGGAAACCATTGACCCTGATCAAGCATTGTCTTCAGCAGAGAGAGGAGAAAACAGCACCTGAGGCTGTAAGCCTGCAGAGTCAGATAGCTACAGACAGCAGAGCGGAGTTCTGTCTACATCCTACCGGCTGACTGCTGTCTGCTCTGCATGGAGGGAACAGGGCCACTCTGAGGACAGAGCCACCTGGCTCCTTTGATGTGTTGGGGAAGACTAGTCTTTCCCCAGAGGTGAAGCTTCAATGTTCGCTAACACAGTACACAAGGGGGCCACTGAGGCTCCGGCCTGGCTAGTGAGGGGCCAACCATCTGCAGTCACAAGTGTGGCCCACAATGGCAAGTCTCAACTGTGTACAGTTGGAACCCTATTTTTCCAGGCCTACACTGCCTTCCTACAGCTACATAACAATTCATTTTGATGTTCTTTTTGAATTCTTGAAGACTTTTTTTAAAGCAGACATGAAAGGGCTCTGAAAGGAGGGCTTGATTTTTTTTTAACAGCTGACTTTAAAATGAACATTAAAGCATCAGTCTGGGGCCAGCAAAATGGCTCAGCAAGTAAAAAGACTTGTGGCAAAGACTGACAACCTGAGTTCCTGAGTTCAATCCCTGGGACTGATGGGATGGAAGGGGAAAATCAATACCACAAGTGTTCTCCGGCCTCCAGACATGCACACACACACACAAGCACTAAATAAACAAATGTAAATTTTTCAAAAAGCAAACTACATTTCTTTTGTTTGGTTGGTTTGTTTTGTTTTTTAAGTCAGGGTTTTTCTGTATAGCCTTGGCTGTCCTGGAACTCACTCTGTAGACCAGGCTGGTCTCGAACTCACCTGCCTCTGCCCCCTAAGTACTGGGACTAAAGGCATGCACCACCACTGCCTGGCAGCACATTTTCTTAATTAGTGAATGACAGGGAAGGACCCAGCCCACTGTGGGTGGTGCCATCCCTGGGCAGGTGGTCCTGGATGTTAGAAGAAAGCAGGCCAAACAAGCCATGGAGAGCAAGCCAATAAGCAGCACCCCTCCAGGGACTCTGCATCAGCTCCTGCCTCCAGGTTCCTGCCCTGTTCAAGGTCCTGTGCTGACTTCCTTCAATGATGAACAGTGACTGGAAAGTATAGAAAAAATAAACCTGCTTCTCCCCAAGTAGCTTTTGGTCCTGAATTTTCATCACAGTAACAGTAACCCTGACTAGGACACACTGATTTTTCAGAAGTCCAGAAAGCTGATGTAGAAGCATCAATAATGATTAGCATTGAATGGGCTACGACAGTCTTTTTCCAAAATTATATTAAATATATGCTGTTTGCAATCATTTTAGGCATATAGCACTGGGCATGTGAGAATAATCCAATATTTACAAAAGCGAGTAAGAGAAAAACAGATTGGCAAGACAGCTCAGACAAGAGGGAAAGGTACTTGCTTGTCATGCCTGATGAGCTGAGCAGCATCACCAAGACCCACATGGTGGAGGGAAGGGACCACCCCCTCTGTGTTGTCCTCTGAACTCTACACGTGCGGCATGGCACAAGCACACATGAATGCCATCAATAAAAAGGAAGTATAATCTATGCTGGACATTTTTTAATATATTGCAACATGACATAATGTCAACAGGGAACTTTCTGATTGGAAAGATACAGTGACGCAAAAACTGTACGAAGCCGTCAAGTCACCTTGCTGTAATAGGAAATGGCCTCTTTGTACTTGTCAATTATGTCCTCGGGGCTGAGGCAGTTCTTGGCCCGTCCGATCTCAGTACTGGTGTCAGGATTGATGCCGTTGGTGGTGAGGGCACCTGCAGACAGAGAGAGAGAAAACAGCCTTTTGCTAGTCCCTTCTTGTTCCCTCACTACTTTCAAGAGGAATGTGCGGGAGATGAAACCTAAGTGCATGCCACGGAAGTCTAAACCCAGTGAGAGTCTTCAGGTTATCCGCAGGCTGGACCGGCAGCATCGGTTGCAGGGTTAACTAACTCCAGCGGGCTACCCTCTCTGCAATGATTTTCCATTAAAGAACATGAAATGCATTACATAAAAGCAGAATATGGACAATGACCCAGGGACCACACTAAGGCCTCAAAGGAGAAAAGATGTATGAGCCACTTCCTGAGCTGGATAGCAGCCAAGAAAATGACTTGAAAGTGCTAGTCGCCTCTCCATGGCTGTCATTTTCTATTTCTGACCAACCAAACTCACATAGGGACAGGGCTGTGAGAACTCCCGTCTTCAGAACAGAAGTAGCTACAGAGAGAACTCCAACTGGGACAAGGAAAGACAAAACTGTCTTTGATGTCACAGAACACTCAAGAACTACCTGCTTAAGCCTCGGTGGCTGAGCTCCTAAGTCACGTGTTTATCTTACAGACACGGGCATCTCCCAAAATCCCACTTTCCCTACTTTCGGCTCAGGGCCCAGTGTTTCTAACGGCAGAGGGCCAAGATGCGCTCCATGCACTGCCGCAGGCACCATGAAAGTGCATGTGGTACCCAGGCTCTCTGATCCAGGACCCGTTTTCTCATCTGCAAGCTTTCTCTCTCTAATTCTGTGAAGTGCCTCGTATATGTTTTTGGAACGAGACAGAAGAATGATGAGTGGATAGCTATGTGGAAAGATGGGTTTGTGAGGGAGAGAGGAAGAGCTAAGCTAGGAGACTGAAAGACGGGGAGAGGAAAAGGCTTCTTGTGTAAAATCCTCCTGCGATAAGAAGAGAGAGAACTTCAGCAGAGAACCATGAGGAGGTGGGAGAAGAAAATATCCCAAATCTGTCCTCTGTAAGAACTACAGTCAAATCCACATGGGCCAGGGTCACAAGACTTGGGCACTCGCAGACCCAGGCATCCCTTGGAGCAGAGTTCAAGAGGACAGCCATCATGCCTGGGGTAAGCACACTGCTGTTGAGTGAGAGGAAGCCACCGCCGCCACCACCTGCACCGAAGACCTCTCCACATGCTCCCTTCTGCAACCACAGCAGCTGCAGGAGAGGAGCACCGAGCTGGGTGTTCCTGCAGGTGGGAGAGGGCCTGGAGGAGCCAGGGCTTTCCCAGTTCTCAAGATGATGGAGCCATTGCCTCTAAGGCTGTGCCTGGGGCCGGGCCCTGACCACAGTGCTCTGTCTTCAGTTCTGTGTGCCTATCATTTTTGTGTTACATGTCCTGCATGAATTAGTGTTAATACATGACCAAGAATTTTGAAGTGTAACTAACAAATTACCATCCAATTCCTGAGTCATTTCCCTGGAATAAAGAAGCATGGGAAAGGGGAGAAAGAGGATTTCGTTGTTCACACAGGGCCACATCTCTTCTCCAGCCCAGGAAAAAGACAGGAAAAGTCCCCAGACATTCTTCCCCATTATAAGGAAGACATGAGTGGCCCTGTTCCCCAAGTGGACGACTTTATTTAGTGCAAGGCTAGAGGGTACACCTCACAGGAAGCAACCAAGGACCGCATCATCTATAAGGAGCTAGAACCTAGTCCTCAAAGAGTCGCTGCGCCACTTGATAAATGAGTAACAGACTGAAAACGCTCACACCCTGCAGGCCTGATCTTTCTGGTCATCTACTGACTTGACAGTCCTCAGAACCCAAACCTCTAGCTGACAGCCAGGAAAATCAACTCCATGGGCTGGTGGGAACCCAGGCTGGAGGAACAGCAGGGTGTGTGAGAAGTGGCATGTGACAAAGACAGTCCCAGCAGACAAGATGGCCAGGAGTCCCTACTTCGCAAGATTGCATGCAAGACCCAATACTGGAAACTCAGGCAGATACATGCATGGAGAAAGACAAGAATAAGCCAGAGATGAGCAAAGCCACACAGAAAGCAACCACACATTAGCAAGGTCAAGTATCACTATAACCCAGCCACAGCTGCATTTGACGGCAGACTAGGTGATCATGCCCCAAAGTCAGTCACACACAAAGCCAAATCTGCCACAAAGGTGCTGTTGGTCCTACTGGAGGACTTGTAGGAAGCTGAAGTGAACACCTGGTGGTCCATGTGTAAGATTTACAAAGGAGACAAAATAATACATCAATGTCCTGTGATGGCATCGACACTGGAAGTGACCCTGAGGCACCAGGATGATGGCAGGTCTACAACTCACTTCAGAGCTGAGAACACAAAGCAGGGATGGAAGGGAATGACAAAGAAACTTTCCAGTAAGATCTGCACATCTTGGGCTGGAGAGATGGCTCAGAGGTTAAGAGCATTGCCTGCTCTTCCAAA
>LOEQ01001289.1:393170-405279 GCA_001685075.1 Bramus lutescens
GGGCTGTGACTCACCCGCTCATTCTTATCTGTGCAGAAGAGGCGTGTGTGGTGGCGCTTCTGTACCACAATGAACGTGATCCCTGGCTGATAGTCCTTCTCCAGCTTGATGCAGGCCTCTCGGATGGCCAGCAGCTCATGATGGAGGACCTGCAGGATAGGGGCAGGCATCAGGGGCCTTGCTCTGCAGGCAGCTTAGCCAGCAATGGGCCAGTGAGCCACTGTGCCTTCTGCCAGCTGTCCTGATAAAAAGACTGGCCAAATGCAGACTTGAGAGGAAAGGGTTTATCTACACCTAGCTTATACTTCCAGACCACAGCCCATCAGTGAGGGAAGGGAGGGCAGAAACTCAACAGAAAACATGAAGTACATTACTTGCTAGCTTGGTTTCTTTCATTTTTATTCATTCTGATTAGCCTGTAGCTAACGATGTGGACAAGGATGGCCTTGAATTCACAGCGATCCACCTCCCCTGCCTCCTCACTACTGGGGTTAACAGCATGCAAACTATACTCAGCTCAGCTAGGTTTCCATACAGCCCAGGCCGACTTGTCTGGGGACGGTACTGCCATAGTAGACTGTACCTTACGTCAAGTAGCAATATGAAAATGTCCCACAGATATGATGACTAATTGAGACAATTTCTTAATTGAGGTTCCCCTTTTCCAGAAAACTCCAGTTTATATAGATGTGATAGTAAAAATTATGACCAAACTTTTATCTACATGGAGACTGAGGGCACCCAGGCTTCATGGTTAAAATTAGAAAGCACACAAAACTGCACGGTATGGAATCCACAGCGGCCTCACAGTGCTCAGTAAACAGCACTGTGAAGACTCATGGACACGGACAACTGAGCCATTTGCCGCTTGCTTGCTTCCTGAGAGTAAACGGAGCAAATGCTGTCTTGCATCAGACATGGGCTGCTTGGCTCTGCCACTAAGCAGCACTCAGCAAGAGCCATTCCTTCCACCTGCATTGGAGATGTCATGCAATGAGTGTCAGGGTTTGCTATATAACTGCGGGGACTTTTGCTGAGATAGTGTCTCCCTCAGCCTAGCCTCAGAGTCCTAGCTCAAGCACTCTTCCCACCCAAGACTCCGGAGCAGCTGGGCCTGCAGAAAGAAACTAAAGCCAGGGGGCTCTTCAGCTTTGTTTCTGCATCTCCTCCCCCCTTTCTTTCTGAGACAAGGGTTTGCTAACCTGCCCTTGCAGGACTGGAACTCACAGAGATCTGCCTGCCTCTGCCTCCTGGGAGCTGGGATTAAAGGTATGTGCTACCACGCCTGGCACCTCAGATTTGATTCAGATTTAATGTTTCTATATAAGTATGCCTAGAATTCCAGTGAGACAATACAGTCATGGGGATTCTGGGATTCTCTGAGGGGAGAGCTGAGACAGGCAGGTCCAGCCTCTCTACCAGGGAGGAGCATGTGGAAAAACTAGGAGCACAGGGGTTCTACTTAAAGGCAACAGGGCTCTGGTCACAAAAGTGCATTGTGGAGGCTGTCACCAAGGCTCTTGCAGAGCACAGTTCTAGGGCTTGGCCAGGAAGGCTGAGGCAGACAGTCTACTCTCTCCCAGGAGTCATGAGTATCTGTTCTGAAAAGGAAAAGCTGCAGCTTGTGCCTGGGCAGGAAGGCAAACACACATGTCCTCTGTTGTACGCCATCAGCCTGTGATCAAGGCAAGTAGAATCCCAAGCACTTCAGACCTCAGGAATGCCCAGGGCAGATACCAACGCTCCCCAAGAATGCGGGACCCGTCCTCCTCACTGAGTGTGACCCACATGTCTTATTTCTCCATTCCCTGCCACCAGCTCCCAAGAGAGCAGCTGCTGGGATGCTGGGTGAGGTGGATAAGGAACTAGCCTGGGCCAGCAGGGGAACCCCCAGGGCAGTGGCTTCTTGAGTTCCAGGTCACCGTGGGCTCATACTGCTACTGCTACTGCAGTTTGGCTAGAATATCTACATGTCCCCTCTTTTCACTGTCCTGGGCTTACAGCTCTCCATACCCACTGTATTGATCCCTACACACTACCTTCAAAGAGCTCCAAATTGTCATATACACAAATTCTCATATTCCTTGGCCAGGTTCTACCCTCACCTAGGTCTCCACTGCCCAAGCTTATATCCACAACTCCTCTCCTGCNAATCTCATGCAGCACAGCCCAAACCCATAATCTGCCTTCCACACTGTGACCAGCCAATCAACAAAAGCCAAGAAGACAGTTTGGTGCAGCCTACCTGCTGGAACTGGCCCTCAGAGACACCATCTCTGTAGAAGATGATGCGGGTGGGCTTGAAGCGTGTCGATTTATAGAACTGAATAAGCAGCTCCCGCACCATGGCAGCCAGGTCCTGGATGATCTCCTGTCGATGCTGCTGTACACGCACGGTGGCACAGTAGCGGTTGGGGTGTGCATCCATGCTGCCCACAACCTGTGGGACATACAGCCAGCAAGTGGCAAGGGCTTCAGGGGTTCCTCCTTCTAGGGTCTTGCAAAGAAGCATCTCCCCACAATGTCCCTCACAGCAGAAGGTGCTGCTAAGTACCTTCCAAAGATAAGACATTTGCCCCAAGGTACAAAAGAAAAGGCAAAACTGGCCGGTGGTGGTGGCGCCTGCCTTAAAACCCAGCACCTGAGAGGAAGAGGCAGGAACTCACTCTGAGTTCCAGGCCAGCCTGGTTTACAGAGCGAGATTCAGGACAGTCAAGGCTGCTACATAGAGAAACGCTGTCTCGAAAAATGGGAAAACCAAAAAACACGGGGGGTGGGGTGGGGTGACGACACCGAAAAGGCAAAACTTAGCCTGTGTGTAAGGTCAAACATGGTTGAATTATCTGTGCAAAAAAGCAACTGGGGCTGCCTCTTGTTTAGAGCAAACACTTCTCCAAAAAGCCATATGCACACCAAAGACTTCTTTGTGTCTCCAGACTTCCGTCCCTAGGAAGGTCACAGCCCCTTGAAGGAAGCCGGCTCTTCAAGGGGTCATCTGAAGAAGCAAATAGAAGAGCCAGGGTGCAAACCGCGATCCTTCCAGGGTTGAGATCAGGGGACCAAGGGGACCATTACAGCTAGGACCTGCCCATTTCTGAGCTGTGGGAAGCACTTCCTTATACCTTGAAAGCTCTAAGGGAAGGGCCCCATGCCCCTGGGAAGCAGGTGACCTGCTACCCCTTTGAGAAACTTTACAGAATTTCTTGTTCTAACCCTGCCTGGGGTTACAGTTTTTCTCTCAAACTGACAGTTTCCCTCTTACACCTTCGGAAAATAAATAGACTCCAAAGTATTGCAAGTTGGTATAAATAGAAGTAAGTCAACATGAATGGAAACCTATTCCTACTGACTGAGAACTGTGGGCACCAGGAATAAACACATAGATATCTGCTCCTTAGAAGTTGAGAAGCCTGGCTCTGAAACCTGATCTTGTTTGTCAGCTCACCTACTTCTGCTATCAGCTTACACCCGAGCAGACAGGAACGCTGCGAGGGAGGGATTTTCTAGACTGCATCGCCAGAGATGGGAAGATCCACCCTAAATCTCAGTCACACCTTCTAGTGGCAGCCTGCTTGCCCAAGCTCTTGTTGGCCAGTTTGTCCATACTGTTGCTGCAGGCAGATTCCAATTTAGACTAAAAAACCAGCAACTGGGATTGCAGAGGGACATCCAGCCTCATGGACTAAATAAACAACTATGGATTATTCTTGGCCTTTCCATTGTAATACGACATGCTCTAAGTGTGCATGTGTGTGTGTGCGTGCATTTTGGACTAATAAATACACTGCCCTAAGCCTTCAAAGCTTAGAGGATCTGTGCACAGCGAATCAGAAAAAAAAAAAGTGACCAGGTAGAGACCAATGTGGCAAAGGATCTGGGATCCTGGCTATGGGTGCCACCTACAATCCAAGCCTGAACTGTGCACTGCACACATGATGCAAATGGGGGGGGTCCTGTCATATATGTCACCCCCCCCTTTAAGACAGATTAAACAATGATGCTGAGCTTGTTTAGCATCTGCTATAAGCCAGGCACTGAGCAAGTGCCTCACCCTCTTTCACAATCCTAAGGGCAACAGCAAAAGCACACATGAAAAGCCCAGAAAGATTAAGCTTAATTACAGGAGAGAAACAGCAGAATGTGGCTCGAGGCTGAGGCTCAGCTGGGTATAAGGCTGGTACTGCCATGCCAAGTAAAGGGTGCTGGGGCACACTCTAACCAAGGCTGTACCCATCTGTAGGCTGTTATGCCCAAGCAATTCGATCCCACTCCACAGCAGGTGGGCTCCTCTGGCACTGATGTCAGAGAAGCTGATTGTGCAGGAAGGCACAGACGACCCAGAGAGCCTGTCGTTTCCTTCCAGACACTCAACCACCCTGGCTCCAGAACCCTGCACTCTGACTAGAGTGACCGTGAGAGGACACCCTTGTCACCCTGCACTCCAACAGGGCAAACCTCACCACTGAAGTACATGGCTGGCCTCTCTAACAGGACAGGGTGGTCGGCTGAGAGCAGAGGAAGTGGCTGCTGAATGGTCAGCCAAGGCTGCCTTGATGGACGGGGGAAGCCCACCAAATGCGCCAGACAGCAGGGTAGGTGGCAGTCTACAAATTGCTGTGACATCCTCGGTTTCCCCTCTAACCATCCCTTTGCCATTAGCTTATGATCTGAGCAACCAGACAGGTGAGCGAGCTCCATGGTGTTCTTGCCACACCACTGCAAACGACCACTGGCACTTGAGGGCCAGGAGTGCCAAGCAGCATGGCACCAGAAGAGAACAGGAGGAAAGTGTGGGTACTCACTGCAGCAATCGAAGGCTTCTTTCCATCCCCAGCTGGTGGGTGGGTGACATCGGCTCCCAGGAAGATGACAGGTTGCTGGAACACTGGAGGCCTGTAAGAAAGTGGGTGTTGGCGGCCCAGGCTTCAGACAATGCATGGATGCCTGGTGTTATTATTCCTCTCCCTCTCGGGGGGGCAACCCTAGCCCTAAAATGGACATTTCCCAAGAGATCTCCTGCCTCTACCCCAGTGCTTGGATGATAAGCATGAACCACCGAACCTATCTGTTTTCATTGTGCTGGAGCTTGAACCCAGGGCCTCATGTATGTGTGCACTTTACCAAGAGACACCCCCAGCAACTCCAACAGGATCTTATCCTTAAAGATCCACAAAGAAGGCCCACTGGGTTAAACAATGAAGTATTGGCTGGGCACCGAGGGTGCCTTGTTCAACCTTCTACCTTCCTAGGGTTACTCCAGGATCTCACCAGCCCCACGACTCATTCTCTCAGGGTTGCCAGAGCACAGGAGTTTTCTAGCCACAGCATGCATGCCATCTCCCAATATCCCAGCCATCACCTTCATGGCCACCAATTCTGGCTGAGACTGCCAGGCTGAATACTCAGTCCCTGAGGGGGCCGTGTATATAGTGAATACAGGGGAGACAGAAACAACGACAGCCCTCCATGAGATCTACCAGGCTTCTCCTGTCTCCTGTACTGTAGGGGCCTGATCTATCATACGGAGCCGCTAGGAGCAGCACCTATCTCTATTTCCATCGGGACTACTCTTGTAAGACACAAGAACACAGAGGCCAGCGGCCAGCACCCATTGTCTGCTTATGGCTGGAGAGGGTATGCAGCATGGGCATCAGAAAGGGGTTCAGGCGTCCTGTCTGCCTTCCTGTAGTTTTCTTTTGAGACATGGTCTCATGTGTCCCAGCCTGGCCTTGGACTTCTGATTCTCCTGTCTCTACCTCTCAAATTCTGGGATAAGAATATGCTTCCACATCTGGTTCCTATGATTCTTATCGACTGCCAGGCCCTACACATACCCCTCAATGACAAGAGGACTGACTTTGCTAAAGGTGGTCTGAGACTATAACAAGAACCAGAAGACATTTTGACACCTGTTACAGGGAAAGTTGAGGTGGTAAGAGGGCATTTTTGTCCCTAAGTGTGTGGAGATTGATTCCTCCAGACAGTACTCTCTGTGTTAAGACCCCCAGGTCATGAGCAACCACGACATCAGCTGAGCACCACATCTCTACCTGAGGTGACTTCACTTTGTTCAAAGGGTCAGGCACTCAGAGATGCACGCTCTAATCTCCCAGTTAGTCAGTCTCAGCAAAGGCCCAGGGAGTGACCACAACAGGAATTCTCCTGGACAACCTCCACCCCTAAGTACCCACTCAGGACATAGATATATAAGAGAAAGCACTTTCTGAGGGTGAAGATATGCATCTCTGTAGCCTTTCCAGCAAGAGGGGAACAAGTGTTAGGGATGTTGCCTGCCAGTTCTAAGACAGGCAGTTACAGCACTGTGGTCTGCCACATTTAAGATGCTTGTGTCCCCTGGTCTCTGATGACAGTTAAAGCAAGAGCTGGGTGCTACCCTCCAGATCCTCATCACTGTCCACCATCAACAGGCCATCTAGATGGCACAGTCAAGATAGCAGCTGTGTTCCTCCATGTGGCTGGATGTAACTCACATGCATTAAGCAAAGGCATACTTGCCCCTGGCTTCCTCTCATTTTTTTATCTGTAGTACAACAAAGCTTCCCATGAGCCCAGCCTGCTGCTGCCTCCCAGGTTCCTCCTAACTCAACTCCATGCTGTCATGGTAACAACACTGGGTCCAATGATCAAACCACAGTGTGGCCCATTGGCATTCTGTGATGCAAGACACACTCCTTTGATGCCTCCTCCTCCTGTCTACTACCTGTGTCCCTGAACTTTATCCTGGGCACAGGGCTCAGATCTTGCTATTCACTCAAGGGTGCTCTTCCAGGCTCATGGCTTTAATACCAGAGGACACCTTGCCTCCTCCTACCTCCTGAGGCAGGCCAGAGTGCAGCTGCCCAGCCCAAGCCACTCTTCTTTCATGTCTTTGACACTAACTAGACTAAGAGCTAAAGATGACTGTCATTCTCCCCCTTCAGTCTGAGAGCTACAGCCAGTCCCCCAGAATACAGGCTTGCCCATCATTCGGAGACAGTTCCCTCAACCAAAACGATTACTATGGTCACTCTCTTCTTTCGCCTCTACCACAGGACCACAGTCCAGGAAAGGGCAAACATTAACTTTGGCCTTGACCTCTAACCCCTCAGGAGGCACACAAGGAAGACACAGTTCCACAAGCCCAGCCCTTAGCCCTATGGGGCATGCTGGCAGTCAGTGCTTGCTTGGCCTGATTTCATGGCCTAGGCACAGGACCCATCAACACTGGCTCCTACATGAAGCTTTCAGTCCAGAGTGCTCTGATCCCAGTAGTAAGCTGGGAGTGAAAGAGGGAACTAGGAGTCTGCACTGCAATAATGCTCCAAGGACCAAGTGACAAGAGTGGAAGCCATTTCCTGGCCGTTCCAAATGAACCTGCCTTGGCCTCAGCACAGGGAGCAGGGGTGGCAGTTGCCCTCCACACTAATCTTCAACTATTAGAGAGCCTAGCCACAGCACTTACCCACCCCAGGGCACCCTGGTTCTGAGGGTCCCGGACTCATCCCACACGGACTGTGGGCACCTCTCAACTGACCATTCAAACCTGCAATGGTGTACAGGGTGCAGTCTCCTCACCTGCCCTGTGGCAGCAGGATGTTGTTGACACCTCCCAGTTTGACGTTGATTTTTAAGCAGAGATTGGACAGGGTCTGTGGCGTGGTCCTCTGCACGTTCTTCATCTGCACGCACTGTGTGGCCATTCCCAGCACCGTGTCTCCCACACGCTTGACTTCAGCTGTAGAGCAGAGGTGCACATGTCACAGCTCCCAAAGAGAAGCAGCTGTCTTCTGCCTCCACTTGGACTGCACCAGGCACCTGCAATCAGTCTGTGGAAGATGCTGGCAGATGGAGGGGCAGAGCTCCTGGCGGAATCCTGGGGTAGCACTGCCAGGCACCTGTGCCTGCCTCACCCCCGTCAGGATGGGGAGCTGGAGGCACATATCACACCACCTATGTGTGACCCAGGGCCCAGGGCAGGGTGAGCAGAACTGGCTATGACTGCAGCTTCAGTAAGCCCTCAGCAGGAATGATGCCTCATGTTAAGCAAATGCCTGGAGAGCTAAAAATAAAAGTGCCAGCCTCTTCAAAACCTTCGGCGAACACAGAACCAACATCAAAAGGCTGTGGGATCCCTACTCCCCCATCCCCAGATTCCTTCCTGAAGCAGCTGGCCACTGCTCTTCGGGCTATTCTAGAAACCAGGTCTCCAGGGGTAACACTCATAGCATCCAAACACCACCGCATTGAGAAAGCCTTCTTTGAACTTGGAGAAGCATGGCCTTGATGGGACTGTCCTCTGCCCGTGGCTAGACAGAAAGTATCTCTACTGCTAACAAGCATCAGGAAACCACAGTTGTCTTTCTTGGCTCCTGCACCACCAGATCTCACATCAGCACCCTTCTGACCTGAAGCCTGTGGGCAAATTGCTCTCACCTTACAGACCTGTCCATACACCCAACATCCCCTTTTCACCAGTATTTCCCGGCTCTGCATTGATGACCGAGCAACTACCCTCGGACAGAGAAGTCCACCTTGTCTGCAGTGGTAGCAGAGATCATCCATGCTGACTGAGTTCTGAGGAATCAGGAGTCAGTAGGGCTTCCTCAGGGAACACTGGCATTATTAGGGGACTCTCTTCCACATGACATTAATTGTACTACAGCATGAAGATAAAAGTTATGGGTCATCTGGAGTTGCTAGATTCCTGGGACTGTGGCCTCATGCAAGACAACAATGATGACTCCAAACACCGACTAGAGCAACCAGATCCCTTCTCCCCTCTCGGGCTCAGGGCCGGGCAAGAAGCAACCACTTAGTTCAGGCAACATAAAGGGGAACAGGCATCCTCCACCCACTGGAACTCTCAACTCCCTGAAGCCTGCGGATAGCTGAAACCTACCATACACAGGAGTCTTGCCAGGCAGGATGACGACCACCAGCTGAAGACCAGCGTAGGTATTCTTCAGATGCCGGAACATGGGCTCCACACTGTCTGCCCCCTGGGCATATTTACAGAAGCAGGGCTGACCCTGGATGGGCATCCCGGCATCTCTCGAGATCTTCCTCAGTTGCTCTGTGAAGGACCTGAGGGAAAAGGCGACCTTGCTGAGATGTATAACAGATGGGGAAGGAAGTCCTATTAACTAGCGGTTCTGAATAAGATTTACAAAGTGGGGGGGGCACATTTCTGAGTGTTGGTGGCCCATGCCTTTAATCTCAGCACTTGGGAGGCAGAGGCAGGTGGATCTCTGAATTTTGAATTCAAGGCTAACCTGTTCTACAGAGTTCCAGAACAGCCAGGGCTACAAAGAGAAACCCTGTCTTAAAAACAAAACAAAAACCCCAAAACAAACAAAAAAGCATGTTTATGGAGGTTAGAATTAAGTTTTTTCAGAGCTGGGAACGGTACTTGATAGCACACCCAATCTTTCATCCCCAAGACTGACTATTCCAGGCACGGTGGTGGATGCCTGTGATTTCAGCATCTGGGAGAGAAAGGAGGGTCTATAGCTCCAGGCTAACCTTGGGGTGCATGAACTGTTAAAAAAAAACGGAGAATTAAGGTTTTTATTTACTTTTGGTAGCCTAGGATGGCTTCAAACTCAGGATTCTATTGCCTCAGCCTCTGAGGGACAGGGTTAGGAGGTAGGCACCATGCCATGCTAGAGTTAAATTTCAGATAAAGCCAGAAGTCAAAACTATATCAACTTGTGGAAGAGGTGAGCGGGCTATATGCTATAATTCAAAAAAAGCATTGCACGAGAGAAAAATGCCATGTAAGAGTTCATGCGAAGGGGAAAGGGAATGTAAAAGGGGGGAAGGGGGAGACTGGCCGCTGGGGATGGGAGCAGCAGAAAAGAGAGAAGCAGGAGAGACAGAGAAAGATGGGAGGTGGGCAGGGCCCTTTTAAAAGGTAACATAGTGAATGTGCACAGGAGGTGCTCTTAGTGTCTGCAGCTGAGGACATAGCCTGTCAGAACGCCAAGGACAGGTCAGTGCAGATGCCTGAATACTGACACTACATACCCGGAAGGCCCAGTGGCGACAACACTGGGATGAAATGGCAGATAAAAAATGCAAGCTTGCTGCCTTCCCTTAGTGACGTAGTATGGGTTTTTTGTGCCGTGCTGACCTAAGCAACTCTCTAGTAAAACAACCAATACCATCAGTTGTCTTGTGGGTTTCCCCTGCTGCTCTGGTGGGTATAACCAGGCTTGGAGACAGACTCAAGAGAAAGCAGGGCAAGTGAGAGCCAAGCAAGGTCAGGAGACCCCAACTCAGGTGACCCCGTAACTGGCTGAGTCTATGCTCAGTTCCAGAGCAAGAACATGTCTAATCAGCAGTGAAGGTTCCTATCTATCAGGTCAATATTCACCTTCCCATATGCTGCATTTACAGAATTCTTGTGTGTGCACCCGCCTTCATGCCAACAGGTGGGTGTGTTTCTGGACAGAGAGGCCAAGGATGAAGATGAGCAGGAGATTGCTAATACCCAGTCTCTGCTTTGGCTTTCTTTGCTCTGGGCTTCTGGCTCATTCTACTAGAAGCAGATGCCACCAATCAGTGGGTGACAGTCTCCAGTCAGGGAACTCTGCCTTGCACTGGACAGAGTCACTAAACAGCCTCTTGCTGAGTCAGTCAGGTGACAGCTACACTCTCTGCAGGCTTTGGGAACCTCCCTTTACCATCTCCCAGAGAGGCAGAACACAAATGTCTCATTTTCCCTCTAACCTTGGAAGGAAAGTACAACCCTAGAGCCCCAGAGCACATTCTTGTCGGCACCAGTCAGGACTGGTCATGCCCAGGCTCCCTGGCCACCGTGGTGGTCTCAAGCAGGCTTACTTCAGATGGACTTCAGTGCATTGGCGCTGGGGTGCGAAGCAGGCGATGGCCCACACCTTTATCTCGATGCCTGTGTGGAACTGCTTGTTTCTCATGTCCCACACACCTTGGACAGGAGTGGCAATCGCTTTGTTCTGCAAACAGAAAGTGGTTTGGAATGTGAGGAAACAAATGGAAACCCTGTGGCTGCTGGTTCCCCGATCAACAAAGACTCTTCAAGCATGACTAGACTGGATCTAGTATTCCTAACTAGCAATGCAGACAGCCCACACACGTGTACAGCATGGCGGATTCTGGAGGGAGGCTGGCAAGCTAGATGAGGAAAGAGGATGGCCGGAGGGATGATGAACAAGCAGGTGGATAGCAATGAAGAGCCGAATGGATAGATGGATAGAAGGGATGAAGGAATGAGAAGAGAGAAGGATACGGTACCTAGAACTGGATAAACGGATGTGGTTGAGTGGAATCAGATGAATAGGCAGTTAGAATAATGGATGGGGCTGAGAAGAGTCAGACACCATCCCCAAAACCTCTTCCATAAGAATGAAGTGAAATTTTGATGTTAAGACAGACTTTTAGAAACACTAAAAGCAATGTGCAGACTTTAAAAAAGGATGCAATAGATTCTTTGTCATTCACGGGTCCAATGGGTGCAGCTCAGAGCAGCCATCTGCAGTGCCCAGTATTTACCCCACAAGTACGGGCAGCTACAAACCTGAGAACACACATGGCTAATCCACCTCATATGCGCACGCGCACACAGAGACACACGCACACACCCCATACCATCCACCTGTACTTACCCTGCCCCCGTAGAGGATGGAGGGAGGCTGCAGAACCCGTCCTGTCACATCTGTCATCTCATCTTTGACCATGATTCCAAATTCACGAACATAAGGGTCTGTATTGAAACTTGCACTTCGCATCTTTAGGAAAAAGAGGAAGACGAGTCAGTGAAGGCCTCTGCTCCTTCCGAGGGTCATCCCTGCTCAAGCACAGCAATGTGTGCTCAGGGCTGTCCTTGCCACGGTGCCCCATCCTGGAGGAACCTGCGAACCCAGTGCTCACCAATTTGCTGATCTCCTCTTGCCGATCGGGTGCCGACCTGGCAGTGGCTCTGATCATGGTTGAGGTCTGATTGTCTGTTAATTTCTTTATACATCTCTGTCCAGCCACTATGTTACAGACCTATAAAGAGGACACACACATGTCAACATATGAACTGTGGGAGAGGCGATTTTCAGGGGCTCAGTACCCAAGCCAGAGT
>LOEQ01001289.1:413750-428905 GCA_001685075.1 Bramus lutescens
AAAGAAAGAAAGAAAGAAAGAAAGAAAGAAAGAAAGAAAGAAAGAAAAATCAGAACTGGGGTGTTGCTGCAATAGACCTGACCATGTTCTTTTGAATGGTTGTTGGAAGCATTTAGAGCTTTGGCTGAAGTGCTCAGAGCCTGAAGAGCTGTTGTACTGGATTTGGAAGCTAAGAATGTTGAGAGCAGTGGTTGGGAAGCCTGGCTTGTGAAATTTCAAGGGGAAACAAAGACTATCAGAGCCATTGGTGTGATGTGTTTGAATTAATAATCTGTGTTGGTAAAACCTTTTGTGCTGTGATCTGTAGGGAGATTTTGATGAATGATTGATATGGGAGGATTCAGCACAGCATAGGCAGTGCCACAGTTAAGCAGGTAGTCTTGGGTTGTATAAGAAAGTAAGTAGAGCCGGGCAGTGGTGGCACACGCCTTTAATCCCAGCACTCAGGAGGCAGAGGCAGGCGGATCTCTGTGAGTTCGAGGCCAGCCTGGTCTTCAAGAGCTAGTTCCAGGAGAAGTTCCAAAGTTACAGAGAAACCTTGTAAGCAAGTTAGTTGAGCAAGCCATGGGAGCAAGCTAGTACTCATGATTCTTCCATGGCCTCTGCTTCAGTTTGTGCCTCTCTTCCCACTTTGCATTCATCGCCTGCCTTTCCTGGGGATGGATTACGACCAGGACATGGGAGCCAAGTAAACCCTTTCCCCTCCAAGTTGCTTAATCATGGTGTTACTAGCAACAGAAAGCTAGAACGGTGGTCCTCCTGTAGCAAGACCAGTTTCCCCAGTGCATGTGTGAAGAAGCACCCTGCAAGAACTAGGCAGAGACACACGGGTGGATGTCCTTAGGTGTATCCAAGTTCTTAGCAGCATGTCCCAAGTATAAATACCACAGGGATCCCCGGGGAAGTCTCCTGTACCTCCCCTTCCCAGAGTATCCAGGCTACTGGACACCTTCCGATCAGCTTAGCAGCTATAGGCAGGGGTTCCCATGAGCTGGAGCTCAGCTATAACTTCCATCTAAGAAGGAGACACTCAGCTCTTCCTGGCCCAGGAGGCAGCAGCACCGAAGCTATAAACCTGCAGGCAGCTGGCAGGACACAGAGCCAAGGTAAAAAGAGACTGAGGACTTCAGTACCAAATTTAGAGCGACTGGTATGTAACTTCCTAGTTCTGTCCCATCTCAAAGTGTGGCCATGGGCTTGGTGCACACATCTCTTCTCTGTCCTAAGGAGTTGCTTTCTTTCCAGTGGGCTGGCAGTGATGTGAAGACCAGGGAGAAATGAGGAGTTCTGGAGAGGATTGCTCATGGGGCAGGTAGTAGGATATGGACGCTGGCATGTGCCCATATCAGGTATTACATTCCCCATTGAGCCACTAGGTGGATGCTAAGCTAATGGAGTCAAGGAGAATCCTTTCTTACTACAGATGACAAAAAAGAAAAAGGTCACAGTAGGAAAAGAAAAATAAACCCCTGCGCTAGTGGGAAGGTTCCCAAGTTCTCTGGGACCCCATATGCTCTGTGTGCAGGTTAGTGCAAACAGGCAATAATCACATACACTATCCTTGCTTGTGTTCATGTCCTAGGCAGTGGGGCTGGAGCTCTTCAAACCTTGCTATCTGCACTACACTGTGGGATCAGAGGAGCACACACAGCCTCTAGCTCTGTGATGCAAACCCACACTGCATCTGAGACCGAGATGGACCACATATACAGGGAAGTGGGGTTGCCTATCCCAGATGAGCGCTCCAATCTGCCCTGGAGAAGTAGTTGGCTTGGCAAGGGGAAGTGGCTTGTGTCACGTCCCATTGCTAAGAAAGGCACACCCACAGCTATTTTCATCTCAGGCTGGGATGTGTGTCTGCATCTGAGCAGCAGAGAGACTCCATTCCTCCTTCAGGAGGGCTCTCCTCATGCTCCTCCTAGTGTCTAATTATAAATCTGTACCAACAAAACTGTGAATAAACTCCTTATGCTTTCCTTTCTTATAGAGCTTTAAACAAAAACAAATGTGCAAATTAAACACAAAACCTTAAGATCAATAAATCTCAAATTCACAGCCTGTTAATTTGCCCGGGAGAGGCTGCTCACTCATTCACACCCAGTCCTGGGATTCCCTCCAACTCGGAACCCTACGCCCATCATCCTACCCCAGAGTGGCAGCGACAACCCACGTGCCACTAGTGACTGGGAAAAGCAAGATCAGAACATGACACACAGAGCTATGTAATCATTGGCCCTCTCCCTGCCCTAACATAGTACATTCCTGTCAGCATGGTGACATCGAGCAGAGCCACCAGGTACTGAGACTGCCTGGCCCCACTGGGGATACAGACAGGCGTAGATGAATCAAGGAACTGGTCACTTAGCAACACAGCCATTTTCAGACCTGCAGAAACTGTGCCAGTTCCTACATTCTCAGATGTGTCAAAGACTGGGCACAAGCTTTATTACTTTTTAAATAAAGCGAAGATAAAGATAAAACTAATAAGGGAAGGTAACAATTTTCTACGGCAACCCCACCAGCCTGACTCATCCCCCCCTCACTGCAGAGGAGGCCGCTGCAGCAGCACATCCTCTTTGTTACGCTGCCAGCAAAACATAGACACACACACACACACACACACACACACACACACAGTAGTCTGTGGGTTGCACTTGGGAGTATGCTTTACATTTAACCAGCCTCACTGCAAACCTCAGCAGAGCACACACACTACAACTCATGATGAAGCCCCACCAAGCAGCTGCCCTGGTTGTCCAGATGAAGTGATTTTACACATTAGAGAAATTAGTAACCTTGGACCAAGTCGGAATCTCACATTACTAGCTGGACTGGGCCCCAGCACTAACAGCCTCACCTTGTCCCTGCCGATTGGAAGGGGCATGGCAGTGTACAGATTCTTCCTTCCATCAAACACTGGCTTCCGGTCCCCGAAGATCTGGGTCTTAAAGTGCTGGACCATGTGCTCCACTATTTCTCTGAAACAGAGAATTCAGTAAAATGTCAATCAAGTCGAGGAGGCGGCATGGGGGCTGGCATCTATCTGATACAAACTAGCTTTGAAGCCACTTTAGGAAACTAGGGTTTCTACCTGTCGTGTGGCTATCCCATCCTGTGGTGGCAACGAAGTGGGAGTGTTGGGGTAAAATCAGCCCCAAGTGAACTGGGCTTGTGTCGTTTTCCTGGTCACACAAATGTGGCAGAACATCCAAATGAATTAACACAGGACAGATGGTAGATGTCACTATAAGCTCATAGTGCCAGGTACACTGAAGGGTAGCTGTTGAAATTTCTGTCCCAAAGTTGTAGACTGGACACCCATACCTTTGTTGTGAGGCTGAGTGTCCCCCATTGTCCACAGACCACATTTTTCGGGACACCCCATTTACAGCAATCACTGGCACAAAGTCCAACCCTAATGTGTGTAATCATCACCAAATTTTTCCAGAAAAGCCCTCACTCCCCCTTGCTCAAGCCAAGCTGAGTAGCTCCAGAGACATCTAGGAGGAAGCCCTGCATCAGACATGCCCTAGATTCCTAACCTCACCAAGCTGTCACAGTGAGCCCATGGGACCACCTGTGCACTGTGCCCAAAAGCAGCCTGCATGCTGAACACAAGGATAACAGTAGAAGCCACTGGGCCTTATCCTATTGATGGGGAACAACTCTCTCCACCTCTTGAGAGCTACAGGTTACACTGCCATCAATGTTTTATATGCAGGGACACTGAGGCACAGAGCCACAAAGAGCAAGGAACAGTGGTTAACTCTAAGGCCTCTCTCTCCTCCATCCTACTTCTGAAACCCCAGAAACTGCTGGGCAGTAACCATGCTGGCTGTTAAGCTTTTGCTAGAGTTCTGGAAGTTTCTTAAAAAAAACAAAAAACAAACAAACCCCCCCCCACATACTTCGTTAATTTCTAATTATGCAGGTTTTATGTTACTGCATCATCATTTTGACAGACTTATTATGCCCAGCTCAGCCTTCTCAGAAGGAACAATCCAAGCTTTTAGTCAAACATAGACCCATCAACATTTTTTAAAATTGCTCTTGTAATTTATTTTGCTTTTTAAAGAAACATTTTTGTTTTATTTTTAATTACATGCCTTGTGTGTGGGTGTGTGCATGCAAGTGTAGTGCCCATGGAGGCCGGAAGGCTCCCTGGAGCTGGAGCTACAGGTGGTTGTTATTGTTTGATGTGGGTGCTGCGGACTTCACTAAGCCTCCTTCCTGCCATGGCCTCCAGTGCTCACTGTGTTTTCACACTGAGTCAGTTGGGGCCTGACGTTGTCTTACTGTGCACCTTAAGAAATATGCCCTTATTACTATGTGCAACAAGACCACACTGCCTATAAATGCAGATATTATCAAACCATGACATCTGGGTCAGCCACTGATCGATCACACTCCCATGGCTCTTACAGTTGACACTCTCTATACCTTTGAGATCATCACTTAAAACTAAAATACCAGGCCAGAAGGCATGTAATATTTCTACTTTAGTGTATGTACCCAACTGCCTTCTAAAACCTCTAGAGCAGTCTATACCACAGGAAGGGCTTAAGGCATGGCCAGGAGGAAAGGGACACGATAAGCTAATAATGTACAGTTCCCCTGAAGTAACTGCCATTTTGGGCTAGTCTAGCCTTGTCCTCAAGCAACATGGGGCCTAGCTGTCTCCTGAGGGCTGGCCATATGGGACTCTTATTAGGGTGGGCAGGACTGAACTTGAGGGACATATGTAGGCACTGCTGGAGAGTGAGGTACACAGGACTCACCGCGGTGGCACAGCATTAAGAGTGACATATCGTGAGCTAACAAGATAGCTCAAGGTTGGGCCATGCCGGCTTTCACACAGGTTGCTGTGCGTGAACAATGGGAAAGGGATGGAGACAGGCAGGGGAAGCAACAAGGCAAAGTTCCGCCCAGGACACGGGAAACCATGAAATCAGCAGGCAGCTGCCTTCCTGCTGAGTCCACTGCCTCGCTGTCTTGCTGCACTGCACTCTAATCCATGAGGGATGAGAGTGGGATCCTGGAGTACACAGCATCACCAGGGCAAGCACAGAATATTGGCCTGCTTCAAGACGAGAGATCCCACAATTAGGACAGCACCATTCCCAACATTATACCACTCTGACCATCAGAATCCTGAGACTGGACCCACTTAAGGCATACTACAATTAACAGCAAAATGAAAAACATTAAATATTTGCATATTTAACCAGCCAGAAGCTCTCACAATAATTTGCAAGCCTGGTGGGCTGGCTCTGGCCTCAGCCTGTAGCTCCCAGCCCCCTCAGTTGCTAGGTAACTGAACTGACGCAGTTTCTAACCATGGCAACCTAGGCTTCTTACAGACTGACACTGACAGATCATATGCCCATCGCTAGCCATGTGCCAGTGCCTGATGCAAGCCTGAGTCACGCCTCCTTTCAGAAAGGGTTTCCTGCATGTCGTGGATGGCATGACAAAAGTCTCATGGGAACCGCAAAGCCCAGATAACTACAGTGCCATTTCCCACCCTCTCTCCAGTCTGGAGGGTGTGCACTACAGCACTGAGGCCCCTAAGTTCCTGTCCCAAGAAGCTAGCAAGCAAACCGACACACCCACTTATCAGTCTTCACTGAGACAAAATAAAAGGCCTTGGAAGATCCTCAGCACTGACAGCTGTTCAGCCCAGCTGGGCCTGTGGCTTTTGTATAGAACATCCTTGTCATAGGAGCACATTAACAGGATCTCATCTGATGTCCAGCATATTCTAGGCACATGGTTCATCAGGTCAGATGACAAGATCCTCTCCCCAGCAGCTGTGACAGGAGAAGGTGCACCAGCAAAGTGGACTTTGACTTTCTTCACCAGGTACCAGCACCCTCAGGAACAACAGTCTGTAACTCAGATTACAGATCTCCCATGATGTACTTGGCTTTGGACTTAGCCTCTTACCTTAAAATGTGCACTGGGAACAGGAAGCAGCTGTTTGGGGATTAGGGTGACTGAGGTATGGCATACAACATAAGGGAGATCTGTGTTATGGCGACATCTCAAGGAAAGGACACTCAGCCATGAGTGACGGGGAGGGACTGTCCACAAGCACAAATGCAGAGTTTACTGATGGTTTCAACAGCCCAAAAGGAATCTTCAGGGACCAGGGAGATGGCTCCATCAGTGAAGTGCTGACCATAGACTGAGGAAGTAAGTTTCAATGTCTGTGCTGGAGAAGCAATGACAGCTGCTCCTGGGAGCTCACAGGCCGCCCAGCTTGGTCTAACTGGCAAGCTTCAGATCCAAGTGACAGAACCTAACTCCGAAACAAGGGCAGCACATGAGGAATGACACACAAGGTGAGCCTCTGGCTCCCATACACATTCACTTATGCAAGCNNCCCCCCCCCCGCAATCTTCAAGGAAAAGCAATAAAAAAATTACCCCAACTGAAACCAGAGTATTTTGCTTCTTAGATCACTACCCACCGGACCAAAAGTAGATAGATACCTGTGGCCCACCATGTGCAGAGCAGCAATTCAGAAGAAAAGGGAGAAAGAGGCTTCAAGAAACTAAGACCAGTATTGTCCTACACAACACAAAAAGTCAAGATTCAAGTCCAAGAAACATGAATCCCATGAGAATTACACATGGGCACACTGTAGTCATATAATGGGAAAGCAATATTAAAAATAAGAGGGGCTGGGTGGTGGTAGAAGTCCATCCTTTAACCCCAGCACGTGGGAGGCAGAGGCAGGCGGATTTCTGTGAGTCTGAAGTCAGCCTAGTCTACAAAGTGACTTCCAGGAGAGCGAGGGCTACACACAGAAATTGTCTCAAAGATAAAAAGAGGGACTGCTTGTTAGCTCAGATTAAGAGCACTGGCTGCTCTTGAAGAATCTAGATATGATTCCAACACCCACACAGCAGTATGGCAGTTCATGACTGTCTGTTACTCCAGTCCCAAGGGACATGACTCCCACGCTTCTGGCCTCTGCTGGTAGTAGGCATACAGATGGTATGCAAGCACAAAGAAAAAAGAAAACAAACAACAACAAAATACACCCATAAGCATAAATAAAATTAATTTAAGAACATTAAAGAAAAAGATTACAACATGTAAACTATTGTGACCAGCTTTTATTTTCTTTTGTATGTGTAACTATTAACAGGGCGTCAGAATACATGAAGCACAAACAAGCAGAAAATACTTCTGGAAAGAGAAGCAAGTCCATATCTTATTTGTATGAGACAATAAAAGACTGTAAATGATTGGGCTACAATTATCAACCACCTCCCCCAAGAGCAAAGCACACCTGCCTCCACTATGGGGAATGCGTCTCAGGACTGGGCAGCATGCACGTCTTTGATCCCAGAGCTCTAACAAGTGAGACCGACTCAGGGAAGGTTTTGTGCAAAGAAGTTGCAGAAGAAAGCAACTGACTGGGCTGGAGAGATGGCTCAGAGGTTAAGAGCACTGCCTACTCTTCCAGAGGTCCTGAGTTCAGTTCCCAGCAACCACATGGTAGCTCATAACCATCTATAATGAGATCTGGTGCCCTCTTTTGGTGTGTGTACAGGCATGCATGCTAAATAAATAAATATTAAAAAAAAAAGAAAGAAAAGAAAGCAACTGATCATGTGAGCAGAGACTGAGCTGGGGAAAGGACAGGGATCAAAAAAACCAAAGAGGGGAGGGTCAACAAAGCAAAATAGTTTTTCTGGGCAAAGAACTTGAGACACTACAACCCCTGAACAAACCTGATTGGGAGAAAACACAGAAATGTAAACCCCTTAAGCTGAATGGGGCACCATACAGGGCCCATAGACACTAAAGAATACATGGAACCTGGCATGTCGGTGCATGCTTTTGATCCCAGCACTTGGGAGGCGGAAGTAGAGGCATGCAGATCTCTTAAGTTTCAGACCAACCTAGTCTATACAAAAGACTGTTTAAAAAAAAAAAAAAGCACACGCACACCCACGCCCTCACCACATACTATGAACAACTCTGCTGGAAAATTCAGTAACTTAGATGACATGTGTAGACTCCTTGAAAAGACAAACTCCCCAAGTGTGCACAAAATGAAACAGAAAAAAGGAGTTTTATGATACTGAGGGAAAAATTCAGCTGAAGAAAACAATTCCTACAAACACTGTTACTGGCCCAAACTAGCCCGTTTCAATGACATTCAGGAGGTACTTAATGGTACAATTACAGAAATCATATTTTTTTCTTCTAATCTATATGTGTATGAGGTCATGTGTGGAGGTTAGAAGGCACCTTCTACCTTGAGACAGGTTCTTTTGTTTGCCTAATAGGCCAGGCTAGCCTCTCCTGTCTCCTCCTTCCACCTCATCACAGGAACACTGGGATTACAGCCATAAGATATCCTTCCAGCTTCATGTGGGCTCTAGGGATTAAAACTCAAGTCCTTGCCATTTGCCCAACAAGTGCTTTACTGAACAATTCATCTCCCCAGTCCTGTATCTTACACTTTGCTCTTATAGTATACAAAGAAGGAACAGTTTAGTTTGCAACTTTCTGAATTAGATACTACATAAAAATAGAACAAAAGACAATTACAGATCTTCATTCCACAGAAACAAATTTAAATCAATCCTATATAGAAAGAAAACATGATTCTCAGGCACGGCTCATTTTTCAGAAGCCACAACGCATGCTAATATGAAAAAAAAATGACAAGATATGACCACCAACCAACTGAGCAGTGACAGAATTCAGCTGACTGTCGGGGACTAGTCTCAGCAGATGCGGGTAAGAGTTCTCTCTGCAAATCCTGTATCTAATAGCACATCCTAAAGATGAAGAACTGACTGCTTCCCAATTAGCATCAGTAACAGGACAAGGGTGGTCTCTGTAGTGCCTATGCTCAATATCCAGCTGGGTTTCCTCACACTGCAGTAAGGAAAGAAGTAAGATGTATTGCACACTGGAAAGAAGTCAAACAATCCTTATTAAAAACCATGCTAAAGTTGGGGCTAGAGAGATGGCTCAGTGGTTAAGAACGCTTGTTCTTGCAGAGGACCAGATTTGGTTCCCAGACCCACAAGATAACTCCCAACTACCTGTTACTTGAGTTCCAGGGGATCTTATTCTTTCTGGTCTTCATGGATACCACAAAACACATGGTACACATATAACACACATAGGCAAACATCCAAATGCATAAAAATTGTTAAACGAATTAACAATCACATAAAATTCACCCTTCAAAGTGTATAATTCAATGATTTGGTGAGTTGGAATTTTNNNNCCCCCGTTTAAGTTTGATGCATGTCCATTGTCCCCAAATAAGCCTCTGTACTCTTTGGCTGTCACTCATCTGAATCTGGAAAATAACATTTTAGGATGCTAGTTACAAAAGCAAAGAATATAACACTTTAGATTCAAAACAGTAATAATTTAGAATTTCAAAGGACTTTCTGGTTAAAAGGCAATTGGCTTTTCCCCTGCTTATTATTCTCTTGCTTATTATTCTCTTTGTTCATTGTTTGAAGCAAAGATCTAGCTTTGGAAAAACAAACTAGGAGAAGCCAGCAGTATGAAAGACTGAGCACTGGCTACCATGTGCACCATAAACAAGACAAGCTGATGAATTATTGGCCTAGCGAGAGACCAAAGCAGGCACAGAAACAGCCACACGCATGGCTGACTGACCTGTCCTTTCAAAGGCGACCTGATAAATAGACAGGAACCTAAAAGTCTCTTCAATACCAAACCTCACGCTGCACACAAAAACCAGTTCAGGATAGGGCACAGATCTGAACACAAAAGCCCAAACTGTAAAACTTCCAAAGAAAACAGGATCTTTATGACATTTGTTGCCACCGACTTCACAGAGAGGACACCTGTAATCTCTGAAAGTTTATAAACTGGACTTTAATAAAACTTGGAAATTTTATTCATTAAAAGGCACTAATTAAAAAAAACTAACATGAAAAGAAAACAGATTTGAGATTGGAGAATATTGCCAGAGACGCCCAGATCATGCAGAGGCAAAGGACACCCTATGAATTAAGACAACAGGACAGAAGGTGTCATCAGCCCGTGAGGAAAAGGGAAGATGTTCATCAGCTGTTACCAGGGAATGAGGAGTAATGCCACGGGAGCAGCCAGCACATCTAGGAGAGAATCAGAAATGGCTCAAATGCTGACAAGGTGTGAATATACCAGCCAGCTCTCCTGACTCGCTGATGGAAACCGAACCTTGCACCTGCCTGGGACAAGCGTGACAGACACCCAGGTAGTCAAACTCACTCCTGCCCCAGCAATTATAAGGAAAGGAAAGCAAATATCCATTCAAAACAGGAAGATAGGAAAGAAGGGAGTATTTCTCATGAGCTTCATTCCTAACAGCAGCCTAAACAAAACAAAACAAAACAAAACAAAAAACCCCCACAAAATCCACCCAAGTGTTAACAGGAAGATGAAAGGGTAAATTATCAAATATTCAGTGAAGGCTAGGAGATTGCTCGGTGGATAAAATGTTTGCCACACAAGCATGAGAACTATAGTTCAGAACCATGCAGATACCAGCTAGTCAGGGCAGCCACTGGTGGAGAAAGGGAAGTTCCAGAGCAAGCTAGACTAGTAACAAAGAGCTGTGGATTAAATGCCAGACCTTACCTCCATGAGTAAGGTAAAAAGTCAAAGAAGCTGCTCAACCTCAGGCCTCCACATACACATGTATACACATGGACATGTACCTGCCCCACACATGTAGACATGCAGCTCAATGCTATATTCAATGCTAAAATAACTACTACAACAAACAGAACAACACAGGTGAATCTCAAAAGACAATGCTGAGCTGGACGGTGGTGGTGCACGCCTTTAATCCCAGCACTTGGGAGACAGAGGCAGGCGCATCTCTGTGAGTGAGGCCAGCCTGGTCTACAAGAGCTAGTTGGACAGGCTACAAAGCCTGTCTCGGAAAAACGGGGTTGGGGGGAGACACACGACACGCAAAAGACAATGCTGGACCACAGAAATGAGACACAATGGCTAAGATACCTTGTTGCAAGGCTTCTGTGGTCAGGGAATAATGAAAGCTGACAAAGTTGGAGCTATGTGGCTTGAGGGCAGGTCTCAACTGGAAGAAGGTGATGGATGAAGCCCTGTTCAAATGTCTGGAGCAGGACACACACAGTGTGGGAGCACACTGCACTCACGTTACATCTCAATGCCAAAACATAAAAGTACGGCATAGCGACTTCCCGGGAGAGTGTCAGAAGATACACAAGACTGAGGAGCATCTAGTCAATCAGGGAAGCAGAGGGGCAGGATTACCTGTTCACTCTCCTTGGGCATTTCTCTGGTTTAATGTCCAATTCGTAGTGATAGATGTCAATTTTGGGGATGTCCATTTCAAAGAAATTGGCCTGTAGTTTGATTGTTCTCCCGGAGGTGCCGAAGTCTGGCCGAGGTGGGGGCTTGAAGGCATATCCTTGGATGGGTGACGCTGATGGAGCAGGAGATGCAAGAACTGGAAAACAGTGGGGAGACATCAGATATCAGGGACTCCAACTTGTTCATCAGAATCACGGTGCACAGCCCGGACTTCTCACATCTCTCTTGCTTTCCATCCTCATTACAAAGGTCCTTACCCGCTGGGGAAAGGCAACACGGCAGTGTATCTGCCTGGTCAGTGACTATGCCAAACCTTTCCCCACCAAGGTGCTCTCCCTGTCCTCCCAGATCACTAGGAAGTCAGGTTTTCTCTGCTGGGGACTTCCACCTCTCACCCAAGGCTGAGAGAGAGTTCACACTGTGGCCACAGCTAGGCCCCCTTCCATAACCGCCCATTCCATCAGTGTGGCTGGATCTAGCCCTCCCAGGAGGCCACACAGTGCACCTTACTTCTTACTTCCCCTTGGGCCACTAACTCATGTTCCCCAGCTAGAGATGCTGTCTGACCGTGCAGAGCCAGCACAGGAGCCTTGGGTAGGCTCGGGGAAGGGTCCCATCCCAGTTTCTAGGCACTCATCCAGACACCCGGCCTGAGTGTCATATCTTACTACCCTTCCTCTCAAATCAACACCTCTGTGGCTCTCCAGCCATCTAGTCCATGTGCCCAGGTGTGTGACAGTGCCCAAGAACTCAGCTTTCACACTTCAGTCCTATCCAGTGTCCCTGCCCATGTCCTGGTCAGGAGCCATCACCTAGGAGGCCTTCAGTTCCCTTTACTCCCTCCCAATGGTAAGTCTGTCATGCTGTGCTGCCATCCCAAGGTCTGAGAGGGTGCAACAGAAGCCCAAACATTTCTGGTGGACTCTCCGCCACTGTGCAAGGGAGCAGGGGCTCACACAAGCAGGCACATGCACAAACATGCCCCCACCCCAGCACCTATGCCATTTTCTGATGTCAATGGGCTGCAGCAACTCACACAGATCCTCAAGGACTGGCCCTCTCTGGCCCCAGAAACCACCACTCAAGAACCTCATCCAAGTAATGGACCACACTACATTTCCAGAGATGGAAGTGTTTTTGTTTTATTTTGTTTAATGTGCATTGATGCTTTGCTTCCATGCATGTCTGTGTGAGGGTGTTGGATCCCCTGACTGGGGTTACAGGCAGTTGTGAGCGGTCATATGGGTGTTTGGAATTGAACTCTGGTCCTCTGGAAGAGAGCCAGTGCTCTTAACTGCTGAGCCATCTCTCCAGTCCCCAGAAGTGGTAGTGTTTTAACACTAACCCAACCATCAACTTAGGGGTTGACCCTTGGGCTAACTATTGGCCACTATGTGCAGCGGGCGGAGATGGGGTGGGATCAAGGTGTGCTGTGTTGACTCAGGTTCTCACACTCCATGTTTCCCTGTGCTGCCGCTGGAGAGCTGGAACAGAATGAATTTCCAGTAAGGAAAGCAAGACCTGCCGGACAAGAATGTATCTGTGACATAGGCAAAGGTGTCCCCCACTGCTGTTCAAATCCTTCTGCTCCACTCTGGGTTTGAGACAGGTTTTGCTGTGTAGTCCTGACTTGCCTGGAACTCACAAGCTGGCCTCCGACTTAACAGCTATGCTCCTGCTTTTGTATCTGGAGTATACGAACCAGGTACAGACATGTGCTATGTGGCAGTTAACCACTTTGGATGTAGCCGTGGAAAGGGTCACACCAACTCCAACTCCAGGAGAGGACGAATCACAAATTTAGGAAAAATACAACTATATATTTGTCTTAGAACAGATTGCATTTCCTTGTTCAAATGTCCTATTTTGAGAGGTAAGCTGCCTGCAATCCCTACTGACAGTCACTGGGAATAAGCATGCCACCAAAACAGTACAGCGAGCCTTTCTTATTGTATCAGGGCCTGGAAAGGCTTGGGAGACCTGCTCTCTTTCTGTTTGCTTTCTGCAAGGAAGGTAAAGTGCCGCTGAGCAGAGTTGTGCCGTCTGGAAGCAGTCAGGTCTCTCCTATACACTACAGTGACTTCAGAGGTGACACATTTACAGCTTTGAAAACAGTCACCCTTCTACCAGCCCCCTCTTATGACCCTGACATGTTGGGGGCAGGCTGAGGACCAGGGGCACAAGAAAAACTACTCTCAAGCAAGCGTTTGGCTTTTCTGGATGAGCATCACCCAGCAGGAGGAAATTGGTTTGCTTTCATTAGCTCAGCAGGATGAGGCCATGCTTCCCTCCACAGACCTGGACCAGGACACAGAATATCCAGGTGAGCCCCATAAACCTGCCCCTTCCCTTCCCTTCCCTCAGATCAAACGAAGACTGTATGTTCCCTGCTTTTACGCAGTTGCCTCTGGTCCAAGAGGAAACTAAGGACACAGGATCAATTCAACCAGTCAGGAAGCTCACATTCATTACACGGGAGTCTTGGTTGGGCAGACCCCAGCCTACAAAGGCAATCTAAGGAGCATTCCTGGGGAGCAAAGAACCCAGGGTCCTCCCTCCTGTCACAGCTGATGCATCCTCACCTAGTCTTAGCCAAAGCACGTGTTTACAGAGGTCTACTAAGCCCCTCCCCTTTGCACCATGGGAACTGAGGAGCATCATCAACCAGCTGGGCCTACAGAATAAAAGAAATGGAGAAACAAAGTGCGATTTCACAAGATACTTTTCCCATTACTTCTGGAAAGAATGAAAATGCAGCCACTTAGAAAAGGCATGTAGAATATAAAATTTACATCTGGCTATACAAATCCTCTGGCCTAGATGTCTTCCCAAGTACTGTGATCTCTCTTTGGAGAGTCTGGTTCCTGGGAGATACCCAAGGCCTATTTTTATCACTCCTGGGAGTCGTATGTGCACACTGCCAAACAAGGAGGATCAGACCTGAAGCTCTGGAGAGGAGCTGAGTCTGCGTGAACACAGAGCTCCCTTGAGAAAGGAGCGGGAAAACAGCTAAGCTTGTGTGGTACAGGCTCTGGGTCTGACAACTAACGTGCAAAGATGGAAGAGGCAAGAAGGCACACCACATACACCCTCTCACACCCTCACACTCCTCCAGTCTGACAGGGATGATGGAGATAAGAGAGGGGGAAAAAAGCAAAGACTCCCAGCTGTGCTGACCCCACCCCTCTCCAGCCAGTCCCCAGGTGCCTTTCCTTCCAACTCCAGGCAACATTGGGGAACGATCTCTCTCTCTCTCTCTCTCCACACACACACACACACACACACACACACACACACACACACACACACACACACACACACACACACACACATATACACACACACACACTCTGGTAATCATTCTCCTAAGCTTGTTCTAAATGTGTTTCTAGTTCTGTCTTCTTAGGAAAATTCCGTCTTGCACCTAGGAGTCCAGGTCTCCTCCATGGATCCTCATGGTTTGAAGGAACTTGGGTGGCCCGTGGGAGGGGCACTGCCACCCTTCAGCACTTCAGTGATACACCCTTGAGTTAGAATTGCCCACTGGAGAGGGTTCCCTGGCAGGGAGACTCCCAGGGCCCAATCCCAGAGTAGTGCCAGGGAGGCGCAGGCACCAGTGTTTGCTGACTCCCTCATCACTTAGCACATTTGTTTTAGAGCTCCATTTTTAGAGCCACATCACAAACAGCGAAGGGAAACACAGCGAATGAGTAATTGACTTCCTGTATGAGCAACCAGGTCCAGAAGACCAAAAGATTTGGTGTCTGTGACAGATGCCAAAAGAGGCAGCTGTGAGC
>LOEQ01001289.1:517652-531501 GCA_001685075.1 Bramus lutescens
GCTAGTTCCAGGACAGGCTCCATAGCTACAGAGAAACCCTGTCTCAAAAAACAACAACAAAAAAACAAACAAAACTACAACAAAATTCTAAAATGCTTTTCTCAGTGAACAAGAGGCTGATGGTTGTGAGAGAGGCCATGTCTTCTATTTCAGAGAGTGAGGATTATAGCAAAGGGACTCGGTGACAAAACCCAGAGAAGGAAAGCAGGCTTCCTGAAATGGTTTCTCTTCAACTGAGAGAACGGGGAGCAGACTCAGGATGCCATCATATGGCCAGAGTTGCCAGCTACTTGGTGAAATGAGATAAACACGTGATGAAATTCATTCCCAAACATCAACATGTTCTTCAGCAAAGGATTGTCTACATTTAGGTACCTGGGCACTGGCAAATGCTCAAACTCCCCATAAATAGCATCTAAGTAATAATAATAAAAAATCCTATCGGATACAAGTGCTATACCACTGTTTATATATAATATATATTATATATAAATATATATATATAAATGTATATGTATGTGCCTTCTTGTCTGTATGTTCATCACTTGTGTGCAGGTATTAGAGGCCAGAAGAGGGGGTTAGATTCCCTGAAATTACTGTCGTGAGCACCTGATGTGGGTACTGGGAACCAAACCTGGTCCACCGCAAGAGTGGTTAAGTGCTTTTAATTGCTGAGCTAGCTCTTCAGGCCATATAGCAGCATTTTTTTTTTATAAAAAGTGCTACATTATTAAAAGAACTTTCAGAAATTTTTTACGAAGAAGAGGTTCTGTGTAACTTATTGCAGTTTCTAAATAACCCTCAGGGGCTTTCAAAGTATTGGGATCAAACACAAACATGTCCTCAAGCCTGTCCAGTTTCCTGCATGCCTGCGAGGACACATAGAACTGATAGCTACTGCAGAAAGCAGGTGCTGCTGCTATTTCCCCTTCAGGGTCAGCTGAGCACTGACTTCCAGAAGGGTCAGGTAGGCAGGCCCTGGCTCTTCTCTAGGGTAGCTATGCTATATGACAGCACCTAGGGTCTCTCATCAGTCAGAAGTGAGTTTGCCTTCTTTAGTCTATCCACACACTTCCCACTGCTCTCTGATCCTTGTCCTGGTCAGATTAAGCTTTTTTTGCTGAGCTGGAACACACCCCACTATGCATCCTTTTAGGAGTGGGAGACTTCCTTTTCATGTTCTAAGTGCCTAGATAATAGATGAATGAACTTGGGTACCTATTCTCCTTGCTCCAGAGAGTGGCTTTCATACAGCAGTGTCTCCCAATACACAGACCTGATCGATTATCCCTAAACTGGTTCCTAGTGATGGGAATCTCCTTTGGCTCTACATGAGAATCAGTGTATAGAGTCATGTGCTGCATGCAGAGCCCGAAACTTACCCAGTACCCATTGTCCTAGACTACCACAGACTTACAGCCTTTTGTTTTCTAGTAAGAAGCAGTGCCTACCTTCTCCCTTAGTACCAGCTAAGCATTTTTTTTTTTTTGGTCCATATTGGCCCAAGAGTCCTTTATGTAAACCTGCTCTCTGAAACCCTTGGAATATCCTTGGTAAACCTTGTAACAGACAAAAAACTGACCCCTCAAGCACACACTCCACTTTACTTACATTAGATTCTATAACAAGCAAAACATACCTCTGCTAGCCAGGTAACAGAGACCAGAAGGGCTAGGTTGACTGGCTGGGAAGGGCACAAAGATGCCCTCTAAAGAATGGGGGCCACAGTATGTGTATAGACTCTGGTGTTGGCATCCATCAGCAATGGGGCCTATCCAGGGGTTACAGTTCAATGTTACTGAGTGTCCTGCTCCTGGATGGCTGTTCTAAACCCAGCACTCCTCCACACACTCATCAGCAGGCTGTCTATCTCATCCACCTTCACTTTATTTTTGTGCTTTACTTTTGTCTTCTGGATAAACTACAGTTCACTATTAGCTCTGCTTTGTCCCTTAGAGGCAGGTTGGAGAGAATGGATCTAAGTAAAACCACAGGTGCTGGTTTACCTGCTTTAAGATGTGACTGATGAATGTTGTAGGCCTGTGGGAGGTTGGGAAGGCATTAAAGTCAAGGCAAAGACCAAGGTGATTAGTTTCTTAGCTTCCACTCATGAAAATAAGAAGACAAACCAAAAAACAGAAATGAATTCAAGCTTCTTCCCACCACATAAGTGCTGATGAGCCAAGTAATATGTTATATATCTGTGACAACTCATATACCTGGTAGTGATTGGTCTGGACCATGTGCTGTGGACTGGGATAAAATCCTTCACTGGACCTTGGGCTAGGATAACCAGGTCTGCTGGGCTGTGAACAAACAAACAAAGCACCGTAATGATGAGTCTCCTGATTCTGAAAAAACAATGTCTCACAGTAAAGATATTGCTAATACAACTCGGTTGAAAAGAATAATCAAAGGAAACCAATACATTTCAGCAAGGGAAGAGTCTTCAACAACTGACTCTTCCCACAACTTACCTGACAGTTAATTTAAAATGATTCACAGCCTAAATCTAAGAGGTCAAACTGTAACAGTATTAAAAGGGAACAGGAATCTTTTTTCTTTCTTTTTCGAGACAGGGTTTCTCAGTAGTTATAGACCCAGTCCTGGAACTTGCTTTGTAGACCAGGCTGGCCTTGAACTCATAGAGATCTACCTGTCTCTGCCTCCTGATGCTGGGATTAAAGGCGTGCACCACCACTGCCCAGCAGGAATAAATCTTTTCAGCCATCTAATGGGGAGCAGGAAGGGCAATGGTGTCTTAGTTATGACACTAAAAACTCAATGGATAAAAGGGAAATCAAATATAAAATTTATATAATCAAAATAAAACTTGTGTTACATGTAGAAACATAGGAGAAAAGTCAAGCTGAAGACTCAGAAACTCAGAGCAACAGAGTTTCCACAGGTGAGTATTAAAATAACAAGCCATCTAATTTAAGTGAACAAAGCTGGCAACACAGAACAGATCCAAAAAGACTATAGACTGATCCCCAAAACAGATGCCCAGCACCTTTGGGCAATTTCAAGCCACAACGAGTGACTGTATTATGACTTCCAGGATAGTAATAAAGAAGACACAAAAAAAAAAGCAAGGACAACAGCAGAGGAATTAGCTTATTGAACTGACACTAGAAACATAAAATGGAGCAGCTGATAAATAGAGCACTAGGCTGATCCCTGAAAAAAACAAAACATAGAATTACCGTAAGATCCAGCAAACCCACCAGGGAAATGAGGAATTAAGCCCACATAACAACACACACGTGTTCTCAGAACGTTGCTCATAACAGCTAGAAAAGGGAAGCAATATTTGCCAACTGATGAGTGGATAAACAGAATCAAACAGCCCAGGAAGGTAGTAATTAAAAGACTGATGTATTAAATGTGTGGGACAGGCTCCTGGAGCCAAGATGAGGTAACAGTAAGTAGTATGATAGTATCCACTTAAATATAGAAAGTAGCATGTAAAACACATGAAAACCACACACTTGTGGGCTTATGCAGTGTATCCTGCATACACTGAATGGATCATTCTGCCAACAACAATACTGTAAAGCTATAGCACCATCCTTACCCTCAACTTTAAATAGGCTCAGAATAGTCAGGTGCTGCAAAAGGGCTCACACAATCAACAAAAGTAGTAACCCCACATCGTCTGTGGCATAATTCTACTCTGTTAACAAATACATTTATGCCTCACCAAATAAAAACTAACATGAAAGAATAAACCTGAACAAGGCAAAACCTCTACTAAACATCATAAAAGTCAGTCATTCTTTTAAATTATGTTTGGATTTATTTTATGTATATGACTGTTTCGCCTGTGTATATGCATGTGCGCCATGTGCGTGTCTGGTATCTCTGTGGGTAAGAAGGGGGCATCAGATCCGCTGGGGCTGGAGTTATCAATGAATGTGAGCTGCCATGTGGGTGCTGAGAATCAAACCCGGGTCCTTTCCAAAAGTAGTAAGTGCTCTTAAGCCCTGAGCCATCTCTCCAGCATGAGTCACACTCTTAAAGCAAGTAAGGTGCTAGGGCAGATTTGCCTCAGGCATCTACATGCACCAGCTTCCTTCTTCGGCCTTGTGCTCCTGACAGATAGGCGAGACAGGACAGGACAGAGCCATTTTTCTCAAGCTGTGTCACTCGCTACGCACTGTGGATGAGCAAGCTCTCTTTACTACCGCTTTTCAAGGGTTATCATACAGAAACACACAGAAGTGAGGGGATTTTTGATAAATTCTATCTTGTAAAGGAAGGTAAGGGACAAAAAGGTGATGAACAAAGCTGGAAGTATGGAACTGGCTGGTATTTTCCTTCAGGGGTGTGCAGGACTCTGTGAAGAGTTGTTGGCCACAATTGCTGGTGCAGAAATGGAAGCCTAAGGGGTGATTCTAGGCAGTGAGACAGAACCAACTCTATTGTGCATATTAACACAATTGCTACTTTGCACAGTTCATTAATTACCTTTCTAGAATATTGGCGGTTGTAAATAAAACCGAACCTCACACAGCAACTAGAAATGGTTCTTCGTGTGCTGGAGATGATGGAACCTGGTCCACATAAGTCAGGCATGTGTTTTACCACTGAGAAACACATCCCCAGGTAGGAAAACCTCCCTCCCCAAAATTTTCAGCACAATTGTGAATATTAGGAATATTCTTTCCTAATACCACACCTCAAATCACTAACCAAATGTTTCTTAAAACTAAAGGCCAGCGTGAAATCTCATCAGTAATCTGCTACATTAAAATCTATAACTCTGGCCTGTGTTTTTTGAGATAGGGTCTTGATATATAGTCCAAATTGTCCTCAAATATGATTATCTTCTACATTAGCCCTAGGATGTGGAATGGCAGGCATGAACCACCTCACCTTGCTTCTATCTTAGATGAACTATTTGTCCATGTGTGATTCAGTCACATCTCCCAAGCCATTCAGAAAGCACTGGTTCACTAAGCTATGCAGATCATCTCAGTGTGATACATTATAAAAGGCAGGACATGTTTCTATTGTGAAACACTGCCCTTTAAGCAAACAGTCACCTTTAACAGGGTAGCTGTGACTACTTGCACAAGCTCTTTAAGATCCAACTTGTTGACATACCTTCAAACAATGTGTTGACGAGAGTCACAGACTCATCTGAGATACCAACCACTCACTCCCTCTGCACCTTCCTGCCAGGTATATATAATTCAGCTCTAGCTGCACATGGCCTTAGAGAATATAGCATGGAAGGTTAACTGAAGTTGGGGAAACTCCAAGCTGCAGCTTCCATGATGGTGAGAGACTAGGCACATGGCTGTTTTGTGGTCTTCCATGCTTCTATAAGCAGCCCCTCCCCCATGCTCTGCAAGATCAATACATCATCTGGTCTAGCAAGCTGAACTTGAACACTGAAGCCCTCTCTGAACTGAACAGATGTATGGCTGTATCTCCCAGGTAGTTAACACAATAACAATGTCTTTCTTTCTTTTTTTTTTTTTGGTGTTTCAAGATAGGGTTTCTCTGTAGTTTTGGAGTCTGTCCTGAAACTAGCTCTTGTAGACCAGGCTGGCCTCGAACTCACTCTGCCTCCCAGGTGCTGGGATTAAAGGCGTGCACCACCACTGCCCGGCTAACACAATACCTTTTAATAATCGCATGTTAATGTTGCTGTGATACCTTCAAAACAGCCTATCAACCTGGAAATTATCATGGTCAAGGTGCTAAGTTACTCAAAATTAGAATTTTTGATTGAAAATTAAAGTTTTAGGAATGATTTTCACTGAAGTGAGAGTTTTACCCCTTTGCTTTTTGAGAAAATGTCTACCAAATCCACCAATCTGAACATGTTCCTCTTCTGCATGCTAGACAGTCCTTCACTCAACACTGCACCATTTCATCAGAGCTATTCTTCCATAAACTGTAAGCTTTTCTTAGTGTTGGAGCATGGTGCTGGTGGGATATGGTATACACTGGTGAAGTTTGGTGACACTGACTGATAGCCACACTCATCCAGCTGTCAGAGCAGTAAAACAGGAAATAATTCCTGGTGTGACTAGGATCCCAGCTTTGGTCTCAAAGGCCTATGGAATAGTTCCACGAGTGCCTGAAGCTGTATTCCAACAAAAGTCCAATGAACTCGATCAGGCAGCATTTACTGACCTCTGTTTTAAACAAATAAATGGAGGAAGGGGGAAAGAGAATTGTGAAGAATGCCTCAGAATGTGAATTTGGAAACACCACCAGGGAGAGAATCGAGTACACACACAAGGATACTTAAAAATTTATGAGCTAGTCTTTTTACTTAAGCTCTAAAAGAAGTCAAACTATCTCTACCACATGAGCCTAATTTAAAATAAATCTGCCAAAATGAAACTATTAAAAACCAACACAGCTGAGCAGTGGTGGTGCTCGGGAGGCAGAGGTAGGCGGATCTCTAAGTTCGAGGCCAGCCTGGTTTACAGAGCGAGTTCCAGGGCAGTCAGGGCTATTACACAGAGAAACTCCGTCTTGGAGGGGGGGGAAACCACAAAAAGAAAAAAAAAACCCAAACCAAACAAACCAAGAAAACAAAAAACCCAACAGATTATTAGGAAAAGTTAAAGATACCTAGGCACTGGCAGTTTGGACTCTGTGGCAGAGCTACTCACTCTTAGCTTAGAAGTGCCACCTGGTACATTTCTAACGTCTCCAAGAGGCGGGAGTACTAACACCTCCGTCCTATAAACTAAGAGAATGAGGTTTAGACTAATGCACCCTGTCAATAGAGTGTTACTAGTCAAGCCTCAGATGAAGAGACTTGCTTGACCCCAGGCCTGAGAACTAAAGTGATGAGATTTCTCTTGCCTCCCAATATGGGACTACTCTGCAGCTGACACAGAATTAAAGCAGGAAATTGGGAGGCTAAGGCAAGAGGCAAAAACCAAAAATCCCTAAATCAAATTAAGACAAAAGAAAAGAAAAACTCACAGACAAATGGTAAACAGCCCATGGAGGGCCATAAGTTCTAAGATGAAGTGTTGGTGTCTTTCTGTGGGTAAGGAAAAATCTTTGTTGTTAAATTGGAAACAATATCTGGTTCTTCAATGCCTGTTTCAAAGTACTATCCCCTCAGGTGGTGGGTTTTGCCCTCTGTGAAGAACTGGGTAGGTACATGAGGCTCCTTGTGGACTGAGCTGAGTTCATCACCTATGCTCACACTTCATCTATGCTCACTTCCAGGTAGTGCCAGGTTCACTACTTCACAGCTCAACATGGGATTACCATGATTTCAGACACCATGATAAAACACCTGGTACAATACTCACACAGTTCCTCTGTTACCAGATTCCAACTTTTCAAAAGAAATGAAGTGGTATCAAACTATACTTTTAGCTAATCAAGTATATCATATGTAGGAAACAGGTCTGAATTGGATTATTTATTCAAATAGGTGTATGAAGAGTCTACCCCATACAAAATCAAAGGGAAGTGAAAACTTTTTATTGTGTGCAAAGTGATACAGGCCATCTGGGTCCCAAACCTCAACTGTTGCCCAGCCATTGTAAAATGGCAGTGGCTTTCCTCCCCAGATTAGAGGAAAGAGAAAACCTGGAGATGATAAGAGAAGGTCAGGTTTCATGTCATGCCATGCATGACACAGGCTTGAGAGCAAATCCAGCACACCCTCCAACACCTAGTCAGCAGCCACAACCCAGAAGCAGCACATAAAGCTCCAGCAAAACCAAAGCAAAAGCGTCACAGGTGGGTGGAAGTGTGATTCATTGAAATAAAGCAAACCCTTAGTGCCCATGGCCTAGACTGTTTTTCCCCCCTAAGACAGGGTTTCTTTGTAGTTTTGGAGTCTGTCCTGGAACTAGCTCTGTAGATCAGGCTGGCCTCGAACTCACAGAGGTCTGCCTGCCTCTGCCTCCCGAGTGCTGGGATTAAAGGTGTGAACCACTACCAGCCCCTAGTCTTTTGTGTTTGAACCCTGACTATCTGTGAGGTCTGTAGTTCTCTTGCCAACAAGAGAAAGTCCCACCTAAACTTCCAAGAAGTTTAGCAAGCACCAAGAAGAGGGAAAGGCAGTTTCACATCAAGTCTCTCATAGTCTCTGACTTCCCCAGCTTCTACAGGGTGAGCTGCACATTGAAAAATCTACAGAGAGGAGGGTGAGTATATTACAGTGTCTACTCCTTCCATGACTTAGCGGCTGGTAGCACAGAAAGCAGTGTCTACTCCCACAGACCGCAGTCCAAGAGGACTTAGTTCAAGAGAACTCTCAAAGCTGGGGCAGGGGTGTCAGCTACCTTGGGTGGTGCTTCATCAGACCCTCCAGAATCCCAGGATACAGTCGCCTGTCTTCTGGACTCCATCCTCATTCGTTCTTCTTGCTGCACCTTCTCTTCCTCCAGGATTGTGCTGGAGAAACAACACACTGTGTTAAGGGGAGCTGACAGCCAATCACCCACCCCACTCATCAATGGGACACCAGTTAATCTCAGTAAAAGATAGCAACAGAGAAAAGAGCCTATATACACAAGGGAATCAGGTTTCTAACCCTACACAAAAGGATTCTAGAACAGCCATGGTATAAACTGGCAAGAGCACTTAAATAACAGCCAAAATTAAGAAAGAGAGCTGGTAAGAAAAAGACCCTGGTGAGACAAAGGCCAAACAAGATGAACTGAATGCACACTGGGGTTTATTCTGTGCAGAACAGAAGGACCCCGAGAGTCCAAGCACCTCTGTATCAAGTAGCTACATGTCTCTGGCAGACTGCGTGAAAGCAGACTCCCACATAGCTCCAACTCACCAGCACATGGAGATCAACTTTGCAAGGGGCCAAGATCTCCCAACTAGTTCAGTACAATAGTATACTAACTTTTATATCAAGAAAACAAGGAAAACTGCAACAGTACTTACAGGTGCTTCTAAAGCACTGCCTGCTCTAAGCTGGAAATGCCCCCACTTACCACCACCAGGCTGCACTGCGGCCTCCCTGGCAATGCGGGCGGTGTCTCAGTCCTGGCTGTGTGCCATCCTGTAAAGGCCTCAGAATGCAGCCCAGGGAGCGCGACCAGCCCCCCTAACTCCCCACCACCTCCTTGGGACTCGGTAGGCGGCAGGTCTTTGAAATCTTCGTCTTAACTGTGGCAACAATCAGTTCTTCCCTCCATGCCTGCAACCTGGAGTCCTAATAATGAGGCTCACTCACAGATTCTGGCCCTTGGCAGCCAGATACAGTGAATAACCATCCAGAATTACTCAGGAAATAGTGACATCAGCTGCACAGACTCCTTCTAATCTGGGAATCAGCCTGACTGTTTAAAAAGACATTCCTGCCAGCTAGAGGCTGGAGCCTGCTCTTCTCAGTCACCTCCCAAATCAGGGACAGACAAAATCATTCCATAGCTGGCCTTGAGTCAGCAAGCCATCACTGCATGCTAAAGGTTTTCTCCTCAAAGGAAATGGGACTGCTCTCAAAGAAGAGATCCACTGCCTCTTTAAAAAAGTTTCAGTCATGAGGCCCATCCTTCCTCCAAGAAGACTGATTTCCTTTTGCATCAATTAGGAGGAACAGTGGAACAAACACATACACACCAAGTTACCTTTAAATTTAAAAAATTCTCAGCAGCACAGGATGCACCTTAGTGGAAGAGCACTTGCCTACAAATGTACAAGGCCCTGAGTTCAATCTTAAGTACTCCCTTCTCTTTACAGGCTATCCTACAGAGCTCTGAAACCTGAGAAACTTTTTTTTAAAGCAGATAAAAGTATGACAACTGCTCATCAAGTAACTTCCCCAGCAGTCAATGGCTACCTTGTCCACAAGTATCAAAATACAGTTAGTGTTTGAAGTATAAAAGGGCAATCATGTCTTGGCAAATTCATCCACATTCCTATCTCTAAGCCTGCAGTTAACTTTCACAGGCCTGCTACATAGCCTTTGACATGTTTCTTTAAATGCATTGCCACAAGCAGAACATGTGTGACCTCAGCAAGAGCTAGTATGGCTTCGCTGGGCTTCATGAACTCCCCAGTGGGAATATAGGCAGCTCAATTTAGTTTCCCAGATCACAGCCTCCCCAAGGCTAAGGGAGGGCGTGTGTAGGGATGAGTGGAGACCTGCGTAAAGTAGGTCCTTGTCTGGGAAAGGGAGCCCTAACCTGGGCTCACAGCCGATTAGAGACCATTTTCTTGGAGGTGGTCAATGGGATGGAGGCCCAGTTTGAAACCAGAGAGGAGCACATTCTGGTAAGATCTCCAGTCTTGATCTCTTTCACCAACATCAGATAACAGATCCTGGTATGTTATAGCTTAAAAAAACCAAAAAGCCCAACAAAATCAAGGTAAAAAATTAAACAAAAAAATTTTTAAAGTCCTTTTTTCTACTTCTTCTTCTTCTTTTTTCCCCCCTAAGACAGGATTTCTCTGTGTTGCTTTGGAGCTAGTCTTGGAACAAGCTCTTGTAGACCAGGCAGGCCTCAAACTAACAGAGATCCGCCAGCCTCTGCCTCCCAGGTGCTGGGATTAAAGGTGTATACTAACACTGTCCGCTTCTTTTACTTCTTGAACCAAACTAAAATATAGGCAGACAACAGGAAGGCTAAGTGGGACCTTTCTTCCAAGCCATGGAAAGTTCCCATAGCCTTCTATTTTACATGCTTTATGAAATAGGTTACCTGGTCTACTGTCTACCCACCTGCTGAGACCTCAAACAGGTGTTGTGAAGTGCCTCTTGCTATAAGGATGTTCTCAGGTCCTACCAGGCCAGCTCTTCAGTTTATAGTTACTGCCCCCTTTCTCTGAACACCTTGAATGTACTGCCTGAATCTTCCTTTCAGTGTTTAATCATACAGTGTAAGCTTTCTGTGTTAATACATAATGGGTTAAACCCTTCTGGGCAACTAAAGAGTATCTGCACACTAGTGCGGCTCCAAAGTGTGATCAACCAAGTCAGACTTTTGTCTCCAAGAGTGCAAAGATAGCTGAGAAGTTATTTATTCCATCTTAACATTCACTCTCATACCAGAAATAGCTTTTCAGATGCTCCTGAGAATCCATAACTTGTTCAGAGAAGTCAGGAATATAAATAAACCCCAAAGAACTGTTTGACTTTGGGTGGCTAGCCCACAGATAGGGCCCCTACAGAGTTACTCTCTGCAGCTGCTAAGAGTCAAGACAGCAAAGGAGGACGTGTAGGGTCATGGAGGTCAAACTGCAGCATATTTTCCCAAACTAACAATATTTTGAATAGTAATACATTCCACTGAGAAGCTTTTAGCTGCCTAATGTACATGGGCAATGAGCCATGATTCTCCTGGATAGAGGTTTACAAGTTGTTAATTTGCAAATGGATGGAACAAGAAAAGCTGAGACTTGTCTCTTAGAAAATCTGATGATTATGCCTGTTTATTTGTGGGCCACAGGTAGGAAAAGAGGAAAGGAGAATTTTATTTAATATTAAATTTATTTCTTGTTTTCCTCACTTGAGAAAAGTCTCCAAAGCAGCCAACTCCCTATCAAGGCCACAGAGACTATAAGAATTGTTCTGACTTTCTTTGGCTTCACAACCCCACTGGCAGGCAAGCACAGCAATCTTAATTTCACCTTCTGGAGCAATCAAATGGATGCAGAACAATGAAGTGGTCTGCTAGGCCCTTGTTTCCAGGAGAAAAATCAAGTCTCTAGCCAAGGATGTTTTACAAATGGTGAAGGCCACTCAGTCTTGGTGGCTGGGGTACAAATTCCTTGGTTGTCTCAAAGAAAATGGCAACAGTGGGGAGCTATTCTCCCTAGCAAGCTGTTCCATCATGCACACTCAAGAAGAACACCATGATGGGGAAACACAAGACTGAAAGACAAACATACAAATTAATCCAAATTGGTTCTATTCTCTTCCTGCCTTAAAGCCACTAGAAAAGATGGAACTTTTATACCTCCTGTTCACTCTTCTGTGATGTTGGAGATAGAACCCAAGGCCTCGCATGTGCCATCCTTGGCCCACTTCATCTCTGTAGTACCTATCCGATGGGTTTATGGATTACTGTGGTACAAACCCTTCTCTTTGAAATTATAAAACATTTATTTTTAAAGATAGGAAACACTTTGCTTTATTTAATATAAGGAAAAACCTTTAAAAAAAAAAAGGATTGAACTCTAATCACCAAAACAAAGGGTTGGGATCACAACATTTGCTTTGGATACAAACTCTGTCTGGGTCTGTAGTTAAGTGGGTCTGAAAATACCCAGAGAAAGAGCAGCAGTAAATCCAACGGGAAAGGTTAGAGAGAAGGGCTTGCTCTGGCAAGTTCAAAGGAACAGCAGTTCTGAAACATAATCTCTTACAGTTACTAAACACTGCCTCACCACAAAGGAATGGACTTGACCTTTCCACAAACTGGGGGTGTCCTTGCAGGAAACAAGTCTACAGCTTGAGCTGGGCTTATGAGAGCAGACATACTGCTCCAGCAATGCTGGCTCCTGGTAACTGACTCTTCAGGTGATGTAACTTAAACAATGAGAAACAGGGTCTGCTGCTCGCTTGCTGTATTAACCACCTCAAATTTTTCTAATTAAAATTCTTTTATTATTTTTTGTACATGGGCATTTTTTCTGCATGTATGCCTGTTTACCATGTGTATGCCTGTGGAGGCTAGAAGGGGATGTCAGGTTAATTGGAATTAGAATTACAGATGGTTGTGTGGATGCTGAGAATTCAATATGGGTCTTCTTAAAGAGCAGATAGTGCTCTCAGCTGCTGAGCCATCTAGCCTTATTATTATTATTATTTTAAAAAGTTCTTCTATTAACATCTTATATGGCACAGTATCTTTCTGGTTTCAAGTGTGTCTGAAAGTTTTTCTTGGACCCAGATTATTACACTGGAACTCTGAATAGAAGAAATAGCTGTGTGGTGGCTCAGAACAGCCAGCAGTGGCAAGGGGCTGACCTTAGTAGCCGGGTAGACCCAGTTTTTCATGGCAGACAGCTAAAAGGTGGATCTGCGCCCTCTGGGCTTGAAGAACCAGAGTGCTGAATCTGGAACAAACAGCTGATTGAAAATGAAGGAGGAATCTCAGAAAGAAGGAAGTTGGAAAGTCATGCTTGGTTGCTGAGTAGACATTTTGGCAATATTTCTGACAGAGCCTAGAGCTAGCCAGGAACTCCAAGCAGCCCAGGAGGAGCTGAAAGAGCAAGAAAATTGACCTGTGATACTCTCACAGAGAGTTGGTAATGTGAGATCAGCCATGGTAATGCTTTCTAATACATTCTAAGCATACATAAGAGGAATGTAACTGAATCTAGAATTTCCACAGCCTGTTAGTCATAATGTCCAGGATGTAATTAATCTAGAATAAACATGAAAATGTCACACACACACACACACACACATACACACACACACACACACTCTTTTTGGGCACATATGTGTATATGTAGTGTATGTTTGTACTCAAACACATGCAAAGGCCAGAGATTGATAGTGATTATCTTCCTCAGTGACTCCCTACCCTATAGTATGGCAGAGTCTCTTGTTGGTTCAGCTAGTCAGCTTATTTGTTCTGGGGAGTCTTGTCTCCCTCTTGTATACTGGGAGAACAAGCAGACTACTGAACCCACTAATACTTATTTGATTGAGTCTGGGGCTCTAAATTCTGGCACTCACACTGCAAGTACCATCTCTCCATCCCTGTGACCCTGGAGAACCAAATAAAAACCTTCAAAAAATTGAAGGAAGTAGACCCTAAAGAATTCTGAGGCAGGATCCTAATTAGTCTTCTTTTTTTTTGGTGGGGGGGGGTGGGATTCAAGACAGGAGTTCTCTGTAGCTTTGGAGCCTGTCCTGGAACTAGCTCTTGTAGATCAGGCTGGC
>LOEQ01001289.1:550644-568805 GCA_001685075.1 Bramus lutescens
TGTCTGGGTTACCTCACTCAAAATAATGTTTTCTAGCTCCACCCATTTTCCTGCGAAATTCAAGCTGTCGTTATTTTTTTCTGCTGTGTACTATTCCATTGTGTAAATATACCACATTTAGAACTATTAATCTTAAATATTACACAATGGTTAGAATTTTGGCTTATTAATACAAATTTAAAGTTAATTTTGTTATACTGTATGTACATTTCTACTCTTATTTAAGGTATTGTGCTTATGCAGATCATTTAAAAATATAATTAAGAAATACAGATTATTAGTCATCTATAATAGTCAAAATTATAGTCATGTTAGATACGTTTTCAAGGTTACACACAGATATATTTAGATGGTCTTCAAACACTTCAAAGAATTACTGAATACAGCATTTAATATGTTTAATAATTGAAGACTTTTCATGACAGTAAGACATGCCTGCTTCTCGAAGCACCAATCTATTTCAGAGAAGATGATGGGCATCAAAGAAACTCTGTATGGAGTTTGTTTCCTTTGTGGTAAAAGCTAACTATATGGGTAAAGAAACTATCTTTGCCTCACTTGCTGACAGCTACTGTTCAAACTGGCCCAGCAAGATGCAAGAAAAGTGACTACTGAACTTTGCCAAGATAAGGAAGGACATGCTGGGTGTCAATGGTGCACACCTTTAATCCCAACACTCGGGAGGCAGAGGCAAGTGGATCTCTGTGAATTCCAGCCCAGCCTGGTCTACAGAGTGAGCCCTAGGACAGGCTACAAAGCTACACAAAGATACCCATCTCAAAAAAAAAGACAATGAAAGACAGTCCTTCAAAATTCCCTGCTTTACAGGAAAGACTGTGAGCTATGCTAAGCTAACAGGCCAGAGTTGGATGCCCCGTTGTAGAAGAGGAACTTTGGGTGACTATCTAGGCAGCCTGATGCCCCTTATCATTAGGTAACATTTCATCCTTCTGGTGTCTTTGATGGAGTTAAAGACTAAATAGTTAAACTTATAGTTTTCCTTAGTAATGATAGACAACAAATTAAGTATAAAACTTAAGATGCAACAAAGTAAGATAATATTTTCTCTAATTTTGCCAAATAAAAATAGACTAGATAATGTAACTGCAAGTCTTAGTTGATAACTGCTTTTGTTGTATATAATCTTACTATGTTAAAGTTAAAACCTTCTTAACTAGACAAAAGGGGGAAAATGCTGTGGAATAATCCTTTTGTACACTGTGAAGATTTGTCACTGTGATTGGTTTAATGAAGAAGCTGACTAGCCAATAACTGAACAGGATAAAGTTAGGAGGGAAGAGTCAAACTGAGAATGATGGGAAGAAGGGGAGAGTCAGAGGAGTTGCCAGGAGACACAGAGGGAGCAAGATATGTTGGAGAACAGGTAAAGCCATGTGGCAATACATAGATTAATAGAAATGGGTTAATTTATGTTGTAAGAGCTAGTTAGTAATAAGCTATCAACCAATCATTTAAAATTAAAAGTAAGACTTTCTTGTGGTTGAGAAGAGGCTGCCCGGACGGGAAAACTCTGTCTACAGGGATACAGGATTCAGCCCTCTGTTCACTATTTTCAAGCACTTAGCTAATTTACCTTGTGCCTTACAACTTTATGACACTGACATGCTAACCTTTAACTAGCATCTTTTGTCCTTACTTTCCCTGGGAACCTAGACTCACAGAGAGGAGCCACTCACTTTCTGAGTCCACCAGATTATTTGTAAGGTGCCATGATGTAAGCAGAACTTTAGATAGCACTTGGTATGGGTGAATTTTATGTTCACTTTTGAATAGATCATGATGAAATGAGATGTGAGACAATATTTTTCTGAATGTTTTTGTGAGGTTGTTTTGAATAAGTTTAATTTTTTGGTTGCTTAGAAAGAGAGAGAGAAAGTTTCATTTTGTTATATAAATAGGATGCCTTGATCTCACACTCCTCCTGCCCTGTTTCCTAAGTGCTAGGATGTCAGGTGTGTGCCTCCACACCTCTTCCACCAGTGAGTTAACATTGAGGTTGTGGGCTGCCCTTTCTAATGTGTGGGCCTCACCCTGAAGACTTCCACAAAGAAGTGAGAACTGAGAATATTTACTGTCTTTTGGCCTTAGACTAACTAGCCTTAACTTTCTCCACTGTAGATCGGCTGGCTTCAAACTCACAGAGACCTGCCTGCCTCCAAAGTGCTGGGATTAAAGGAGTGTGCCACCACTGCCCGGCTCTAAGATAGATTCATTTTTAAGAACAAAATGATGGCTGGGGATGTAGCTCAGGAATAGAGCATTTCCCTAACATGTACAAGTCACTAGATCCAAACTCAGTACAGAAAGGAAAAAAGGGGGTGTGGCAGAAAAGGAGGGAATTCACCAAGTCTGTGGTATGAGTCAGGTGAATAACAAGTCTGGAAATCTACTCATCAGCAGCTGTAAAAGGAAAAGGTAGACCACCTGATTTGGTAACAGAAATTCATGAGTCTCATTTCCTATCACCTCAGTCAGGCAGAGCCATGTCTAAGCTTAGGTCTTCTACTCAGTTAAGACCCAGGCTTCCCTTTGCTGTATTTTATCCTCAAAAGGTAGAGTTAAGACAATGAAAATATATATACAGATATAGGTTCTTTGAAACTGAAAAAAGAAAATAGAAAAAAATGTATAATAAAGTGATGGAACACAGTACAAGAATAGAGCTATGTGAAAATTCTGGGTGCTTATGAGAAAACTCTAAGAAAATATGACAAGTTTTATAACCTTCATTTCTTCAAATCACAGTCAGCTGTTGGTATTATGTACTTCTATGGAAAAACATGTTTTTGTCACATGTGGCTTATCCTCGGGACTGAACACTTTATTTGTGTGATTCTGCTTAACATTCAGAATATAAACTGTTTGATGCTCTGAATAAAATGGGCCACTGCATGAAACTTTAGTCTGCCTCATTTTAAGACCCAGCTCTCCCAGGTTTATACTGCCAACTAGAACTGTAAACAATGCATCATGTAATCCAACTTAAGAACACAGGAAAAGGCATCAGAAGCAGAACATCCAACTACAAGATAGGACAAGAAAGAAGCATTCCCTTATATCTGGGTAAGGGATATTTAAAAGGGCAGTTATGGAGGCTCTATGAAAAAGCATCTCTCAAGTTTCCATACCAAGGATGGTACAACAGCCATCTCTGTGCATCTATCACAACACTGGTTTTAAAAAGTTTCTTCATAGGTCAATGGTGGCAAACGTTTTTAATCCAAGCACTTGAGAGATAGAGGCAGGCTGATCTCTGTGAGTTCGAGGCCAGCCTGGTCTACAAAGTAAGTGCTAGGACAGCTTACGCAGCGAAATTCTGCCTTGAAAAACCAAAAANAAAAAAAGATTTTTCAAGAAGTATATACTGTAATTCTGAAACATATTTAAAAATCATCAATCTAGAAAGAAAAAGAGAAGTATGAGGTACACTAGAGAAGATACGGAGATATTGGCTAGGAGGTATGTAAAATAAAGAGTGCTTTGGAAAACTGGTAGTTAATTAAACATAATTACTATATGAGGAAGCTCCACACATTGTTGTTCATAGCAGCATTTAATAACCAAGCAGTAGAAACAACCTAGATGCTCAGTAAGTGGAGAATAGATAAATGGGACCTGGAGGGATGGCTTAACTGGCTAATAACACTTGCTGCTTTCCCAGAGGATCCAACTTCAATTTCCAGCTCCCACAAGGCAGCTCACAATTGTCTGTAATTCCAGTTCTAGGAGATTCAACATCCTCTTTTGACCTCCTTAGACACCAGTAAAGTACATGATGCACATATATACATGTGGGCAAAACACTCATACACATAAATTATTTTAAAAAAGGATAATTAAAAGACAGTTCATCTATGCAAAAGAATATTATAAGGCAACAAATAGGAAGAAGTAGGCATACTGTATGATTCCATTTATATGCCCTCAACAGGGAAACTGAGAGGCACCCGAGAGGCAGAAAGGGAACAAGTGGCTGCCAGAAAGCGGTCAGAGGCTAGGGAGGAATGTGTAGTGTGAACTATAACTGCTGATGGGTACCAAGTTTTTGAAGTGAACAAAGAGTTTTAAAACTGACTGTAGTAAGTTGTTGCACAATTTTGTAAACACTAGCCTTATACACTTAAACAATCAAAAATCAGTCTTGATTTCTGAGAGTCAAAAGGACTTACTGGGCTCAGGTACACGCCTTGATGTACGTCTCCAAACTGACCTTCTCCAATACAGCGTCCAAGTTCTATTCTTTCTCTCTGAATCTCATAATCCCTGGCTGTAAAACATGACCCACACATATAAAAACAGGCACAGAATTCCAAATGGGTATAGCATGATACATTTGTCTAATTATTATTCATGAATAAATTTTCATTTGCAGCATATCATAAAAAATGTTTGAAAGATTGGAACTCTCTTAAACATTATCTTTAAGACTATCAGCAATCAATCAGTTATGGTATTAGCAGAACTACCAAACAATGAGTTTGGCTGAATGCAGTTTATAGTTTTTTGGGTTTTTTTGTCCAAAATGTGCTTAGGAATCTGATTTATTTGATATCATATAATTTTCTAAATAATTGCTCTAAATACTTAATTATATGCTTAATTAACAATCACTACTGGTTTAGATATTAATATATGAAGACTATAAAATTATTTAAAGCAATTATTTTTTAAATAACTGAAATTTGTAAGTATGGAGGTAACATTAAACTATTAGGAGTAAACTACATTTTAAAAGTTTAAGAGTTTTCCACTTCATTATAATCCTATCTCTAGATTATTTCTGGAGCTAAAAGAGTTTAAAGAGGCAGGTTCTAGAAATTAATTTCAAAATTAGATGACTTTGACTTGAATATACCAGCACAAACGCTTGAGAGTATGTGTTCCAGAATCATGAGTTACAGCGAGTTATTTAGCAGACTGCTGAGGCACATGGAAATAAAATGTCTGCTAGGAACACAGAAAAACCAAAGTCAGGTAGATTAGCAATTCAGTTTTGGGTTACTTCAGCATGAGAAGTACCCATGGCACCCTGTAAGTGTTCCAATTGTGGCAAGAGCAACACAACAGATAAGAGTTAACAGACTCCTGTGTCAGACAACTAAATCCAACAGATCACCCAAGTTTTAGACAGCTGTTTTCCTTCCTCTTTAAAATCGATTTAGATAATAAATTCCATCGATTTAACAGTATGAGTAAACCAATGACAAGTTTGAGAACATATTAACTAAAACTGAAACATCTGTATCACTCCATGGTGGCAATTGCAAGCAAATGCAGTTATGTCAAAGGATCCTGTTACCTTCATCTATTCCATAGCTTTCTGTATTGCAATTGAGAGAGGGGGGAAAAAAGTGGAAGACCTTGCTTAGAAATTGCTAGTAGCAATTAGGTTAACAACAACAAACTTGGAGAATACATTTCAATAGCATTTACTTAATTATTTTAAGCACAGATGAATAAAAAAGGAACGAAACACATACAACAACTAAACATCTTCGAGTTAACTCAAAGGCATTTAAAGAGGTATTTCATAAATTCTGGATAAAGGATATTTGCATTTCCTAGTCTATTATAAGTAACAAAACACAAATGTGGATTCTCTGAAATGACTAAAGGCTAATCAAAATAGCAAACCCAAGTTGATCTGATTTTCCAACTTGCTACTGGCAACCCAAACCTATGTACTCATCTCAGTTCCTACAGATGTTAAAGGGACTCCTGAAAGACAGGTGGACATGCACAGAGAAGTACAAGCCTCAGAGGCCTGTCTGTTTTCTCTTTGTTTTGGTAATGTCTCCTTAATACATACAGAAAATCCAAAGGAGAACGCTTTAAAAATATTCAACAAGAAGAGTACAAAATTTCAAATGAAGTAGGTTTTTTTTTTTTAAATACATGAAACTAGGTCATTTGGACTCCAAGTTAATTTTTAAGGCCTAGATGTGGCCTTTAATTAACTAATTGATTGATTTTTACACCAAAGTGAAAATTTAAGGATTTATCTAATTCAAGATATGAGGATAACATACTCCCAGGCAGGGTCTGGGGCATGTAGATTTTCCTCTACCAATAAGGTGCATAGCCACTGGGAAAATAGAGTATGCTGACATTTCCAAGCTGGAATAGGCCATAAACGGTTCTGTGTTGTGCTGTCCAGTTTTGTGCAAGTTCCTTCCAGTGTGCTGCTTAGACGGAACACTAGTCTCTACTAGTGAATGGCAATGAGGATAATTCAAGGAGAAAAGCAAGCTACACAATGCATGCAAATACACTTTTGATCTTAAAGTAACACCACTAAGTCTGAGCATATGTACATCTGAACTTGAAATAATACTCATTTTCTATAGATGCAAAATAATCAGTGAAGGCTACATTATCATAGAACCAAAAAAAATGAGGCCACGAAAATTCTACAATTAATTAAAAGAAATTATTTCTGGCAACTGCATTTCAGGCTTCCGACTTTAAGGGAGGTATACAGACTTCTACCCAAAAGCTGAAAAAACATTTCTGTTAGGTGTTCACATGACAGATGTGCTCTAAAGCTTTTGTGAGAAGCAGCCTACTCACTTGAGGGCATGGTGTATGTGTCTTCCTCATCGATAATCTCAGCGTAGTCATCTGTCTCTGGAAGAAAACAGACAGGTTAGGCGAACTCAAATGCTTGACCACTTGGCCTTCAACAGAATTTCAAGCAGCAGGATTCTGTGTCCCAAACCCACACTGTGCAAATGTTCTCCTCAGAAAACTAGGATTCAGAATTTGCTCTTATGTAATTATGGAAAGAAAAGGGTCAAGGTGGCCCAATATGTCATCACATACATTTGTTTATATTATCAAACATACTTTTTATCAGAAGGCAAATAGGCTAATACTCCTTGTGAAAACCAGGAATATGTGAATTAAGCACTACAAAATTCAAAGGAGATGTCTATTTAACCTAGAGCTCTCCCTCAACTGCACCAAATGTACATATGTACCACTCTGTGGCCTGATGTGAATTCACAAGTGAGACAGGTGTCTTCAAAGTCCACTTTGCTCCATTTATCCTGCAAGGTCAACAGTCAGTTTCTTCTCAGAGAACATACAGTGACCCAATTTCTGAGGAGATTTCTGGGCTGATTTATTGCATTTATTCTAGGTTAAAGAAACTACATTCCAGCAATTTATCTATTGGTGCCTTTTTACCCAGGCAAAAGATCTGATAAAAAGAGTAAGAATAAACAAACAGCATATTAAACTTAGTTATTTTTGAGAAAAGGTGATTAAGCTCATGCTTACACTAATTCCTTTGGGTAAATGCAGCAACTTAACCTACCATGACCATACTGGGAAAGTTAAAAGAACACTCATGTAGAGAAAATTGCCACTGCTGAGCAACACCAGTGCTGTGAAGGCAGCTAAATAGACCTGCCAAGCTGCTGACAAGGCTCTCCCAGTGCTGGCTTGACACATGCACTGAACCCAGGGGCTGCAAGTGCACCACTCTCATGCACCGAGGTCAAAAGCACACCAGTCAAGGGAATAACAGAAAGTACATTCTTTCCAGTGGTGAGGATGTTAGGCATTCCATGCACTACAACAAACAAGATAATCAAACAGCCATCAAACCTCTAAAGCAGTGGTTCTCAACCTGGGGGTCACTACCTCCATAGAGGTCATATTTCAGGTATTTATATTACAAGTCATACCAGTAACGAAATTAGTTTTGAAGTAGCAATGAAATAATTTTATGGTTGAGGGGACACCACAACATGAGGAACTGTATTAAAGGGTTGCAGTATTAGGAAGGTTGAGAACCACTGCTCTAAAGGGAAGAATGCAGTTCTGACTGGGTAGTCAGTACTAAAAGGGATTAAAAGTTAAAATTAAAAGAAGTCTGGATAGGGATTAAAAAAAAAACCCACTATCAACAAATCAACTCTCCTAAGTCCTAGATGACAGATGGAAATACTATTTTCACTTATTTATAAGCAGTGTATATATAAAATTAAAAGCAAAGTTTTTGTTTTGTTTTCCAAGACAGGGTTTCTCTATGTAGCCCTGGCTGACCTGGAACTCGCTTTGTAGACCAGGCTGGCCTCAAACTCATGTAGATCTACCTGCCTCTGCCACCACATCCAGCTTTTTTCTTTTTTTAAAAAAAAACAACTTTCTTTTTTGCTTTGTTCAGACAGGGTTTCTCTGTATAGCCTTGGCTGTCTTGGAACTCACTCTATAGATTAGGTTGGCCTCGAGTTTATAACAATCCACATGCCTCTGCCTACCGAGGACTGGGATTAAAGACATGCGCCACTACTGCTCAGATTTTAATTTTTGAACTGTTATGTATATTGATATTTTGCCTGTATGTATGTCTGTGTACCATATACATATCTGGTGCCCACAGAGGCCAGAAAAGGACATCAGATTCTGGAACTGCAGTTACAAACAGTAGTGAGCCACCACGTAAGTGCTGGGAATTGAAGCTGTCCTCTGGAAGAGCAGTCAGTGTCTACAGTCCCTAATACAAAGGAATCTGAAGTCACCTTCTACCTTCTCCTCTTGTTTCCTTTACTGAGTTCTCAGAGATTTGCCCCTGTAGGCCTTCCACTTTGCATTTGTGTAAGACAGTCTATAAAAGAGGGTGGAGAGAGTTGCTTGTGCATCTCTAAGAACCATGGTGGAAAGGATTCTACTGCAATAGCTGAGACTATAGAAATAACACCCCACTCAGATGGGTCTCTGTCAATTTTTCTCAAAATATAGCAGACTTAATCACCACACTACCCTATAAACTGAATGCACCAAGGTCACTGCAGCACAACTTCTCAGGTAGCAGAAGATCACAGGACACTCATTCCAAAGTCAATCCTCTAAGGTAACTGGAGTTTACTGTCTGAATGAAAGATGTGAAACACAAGATGACACCAACAGCAATGACCTCACCTGAGTATTACTATGTCCTAAAGCTCACATAGGCTCACAGTCAGTTTTGGTTTCTGCTACCATCCCTTGTTTCAAAATTTTCCTCAAATTAATTATTCCTATTCCTTGTTTTTAATTCCCTAATATCATCCTTTAACTACCTCATTAGTTCCCTTCCTCAACACTTATCTGCCCGCCTATCTACAACAGGGCCTTACTAGACACATGTCCTTTTCTCCTCGGTGCCTCAGCATCTAGCACAGTGTCTGGCACAAAGCAGGTGCTCAGGAGCTATGTGCTAAGCAATAAGGATGACTGCATGGTGGCAACACAGTGAGACAAGTACACACTCAGGACCTGAGAAACTTATTCAGGGAAGCACAGACAGCATGCAGCAGAGCATTCTGTACCTATCAGTTTACCTGCTTATGCCACAGCCATGCCTTCATGTGTTTAAGACAGAAGCATGCACCTATGGGATTATGATAACAGGAGGAGATGATGGTAACAGGCATTGAGAAAAGGTGGGCACTTCTGATGCTGCTGTTCACGAGAGCTATCTAAGGACCTGAAGGTAAAGAGCTCTTGTCCGCAGACCCTTTCAGTCAGCCCTCATTCAACTCAAGTGCTTCCAAGACAAGCTCATAAAACCCCCAGGAGATACCAACCTTGAAACAATTCAGAAGGCAAGAAATGGAAATGGCATTTAAAAAGCAGGCTAGTATCAATATGGATTTGGGAAAATAACATTGCCTACATTTCAGTTAAGCAACAAAATCACAAGAGCCTGTATATGCCTGGCGTAGTGGCTCACTTGGAAGGTAAAGGCAGTAGGATCATTCAAGAGTTTGAGTGAGAACTCATCTCAAAACCATCAAAACAGGAAGGATTTGTGTATTTCCTAAAACGTCATTTGAGTTCTACACAAAATCTGAGGACTTATGAGAGTTGTGTGTTGCTTTATGGATTGATTCATACAGAGAATACTGTGGAAGAAGTAGAAACCAGGGAAAGTCTGTATCTTTAGGGATTGTGGGACAGTGTAACTGGTAATACAGGTGATTTACATGTTCAAGATCCCTGGGCAGCTGTGGAGGCCAGCCAGAAAATGCCCCTCAAAAATGGCATTACAGAAATAACAGAGTAAAGACAAAAAAGAAAGGTTTGGAGATCTGAGCACCAAAATAAAAAAAGAAAAGGAGGAAAAAAGGAAGCTGGACCCATATTTTCCATGTAAGTTGATTGGGAAAGGCTGACAAATGCTGAATGCTATGAGCTCTCATCAGAATCCTTGTTCTCACACACAAACTCAGGAGGTGGGTGAGTCTCAACACGGCTCTGTGACACAAAGCTTTGGCTCTAAGATGTTGATCTTTCAAAGGGTTTGGAATCAGGTATGGTGGCACACACCTCTAATTCTAGCATTTGGGAAGAAGAGGCAGGTGGATCCTCTGTGAATTCAAGGCCAGCTTGGTCTACAAAGTGAGTTCAAAGATAGCCAGAGCTGCATAAAACAGAGACCTTATTTCAAAAACACAAAAACAACAAAAAAGTATTTGGACTTATACTTGTGAGATCAGACAATCCTGTGCTTTAAGGTTATTAAAATACATATTCTGGGGCACAATTCTGCTCCAGGGACACTCAAGTTCATCAGACCTGTGAACTGGTAGACAATTTTGGGATCATTAGCCTGTAAGTTCAAGGTTCAAAAGTCAGGTATATACACTTGTCATCCCAGCTATGCATGAGGCTGAGGTGGGAGGATAATTTGAATCCAGGAGTTCAAGGCCAACATGAGCAACACAGCAAGACTCAAATAAATAAATAAAAAGAGGGCTGGGGACGTAGCTCAGTTGGTATACCAAGCATACATAAGGCCCAAAGTTTTGTCCCCATCACCGTATGAAACTGGGCAGGGTGGCACACATGTGTAACTCCAGCATTTAGAAGATGAAGGCATAAGGATTAGATGTTCAATGCTAATGTTATCCTTGGTTACAGAGCAAGTTGTACACCAGCATGGGCTGGACAAGAAACTATCTCAAAAATAAGATAAAATTTGAAAAATAAAAAGAAGTATTATAAAAACAGGAACTTCTAAATTTGGGAATATTATTATAATTTGTATGTTTCAGTGTCACAATATGAATAAGAAGATCACAGTTCAGAAAATGAGAAACAAGTTCTCATGTGACAGTTCAGTAAAAGGAGACAAAGCCACTACTGAAACTGACAATATTCATCAGTAGCATCATAGGCTCATACCCTGGCACACACACCCCTGGAGCTGCATGACTGGGCTTGCCTGGTGTTTACAAGGGATGCAGTGGTGCAGCATGAATACTGTCCTTAGGTCTGGAGAACTAAAACTGACTCCTGGTGAGTGGCAGGACATACAGCTCTGGTCCTATTCTCTTTCTAATCCCCAGCAGGAATGTCTGCTGTAGCAGGCAGGTACCCAAAACTCCAAGAATTGTTCTCTTGACTGGCTTTCTTGATGCCCCTGGGCCTTGGGAAATGGCTTGTGCATGTGCGTATGTGCCTGTGTGTGTCTATGCTGAGCCATTAATCCCATGTACTAATACCACCACAGGCTGGCTCAATTAGGTAATTTGGGAAGACTAATCAACCTTAGGGTCTTATCCTGCTAAGTTAACAGACATGTCATAAACTCTGAAGAAACCATGTAACAGTACAAAGTGCTCTTTTTCTAGGAGCCATAACAAGGCCATTTTATTCAAAATCTTAACCAACTACATGACTATACCAAGAATTGGAATACTTTGTAAGAAGTCAAGGAAGAAGAAATGTTTTAGTACTGTACTTCTATGGTAAGAAGTAGTTTTTTGTTTGTTTGTTTTCTGTTGTTCAAATCATACCTTGGGCAGACAGGTACCATGCCAAAAAATAGGAGAGGCTGTGTTCTATAAGAACTTTAATTATGGACACTCTAGTTTGAGTTTCATAAAATTCTGATACTGTTTAAGTGCTAGTTTTCTTTTGAAAATTTCCCCTCAACAATTAAAAGCATAAAAACATTGTTACCTCAAGTGGCAGTACTAGAACAGGTGGGCCTTAGTGTTTTATAGACCCCAGCCAAGACTACAACTCGGCTACTCCCTGCAAGATGGGGCATAGCCTTGCTCTGGCTAACATAGTACCATGAAATTGAAGTGTGATGAAAGCTCATGTAAATGCTTGCAATGTACCCAATCTGTGGTAATCACTGCTTGTCTATAGTCATCTGCATCTGTGCCTAGCAGTAATCTTCCCAAAAGGGGCCTTTTCTCCTGGGGAGGCAGAGAAAGCAGAATGAAAAAGTGGAGAAAGCCTAGCTTAGAGCCCAAGGCCCACCTCTGGTCTCTCTGCTGGTTAATGTCTCCATCTGTGAACTATGTGGGTTGAAGAGGTACAGGAGGGCTGGCAGGTGGTCTAGAACCACAGGAAAGAGAGCAACAGGAGCTGATACCTGACTATCACAGAGTACCCCAGAAGTGAAGTTCCACAATATCTTCAAATTCCACAAGGAACATAACCTTTTCTGGAATTATGTTAATTACAAACTCTGCAGAATCTTCAGAATGTTTGCATCTCCATCTCTAAACACACAGGAGTAAAAATTTCCACTGAAGGTATTCTGTCACTCAACCAAAATGAAAAGTACAAATTTCCCTTGATTTTAGTTTATATAACTTAATTTTCTGGAATAAATATACCTCATTTTGTGCAGGAACAACACAAAGCAGATGAGAACCCTGACACTAAATGTAATTTTAAAATATCATCAAATGTGGAGAAAACAGCAATCATTACTATTGCTAGTACTTCCCTAATTATCTCTGTTGAACAATTGTTAAAGATCACTGGCTTTCCTTTTTAATACCTCACTCATAAATTATTATACATGCACCACATGATTATCTCACAGCAGTTAACACGAATGTGAAAATAAATATTACCGTCCCCACTAATTTCATCTGCAGATCCAGGTGGCATGCAAAGAAAGGAGAAGTAGGGAAGAGAGGGTAGGAGAGACAGGAAGGTAGGAGAGAAGAGAAGGAAACACACTATTAAAATGACAAGTAAATCAAAGCTTAAGAAAATAACAAAATCACCCCAAGGTTCATTCACAAGATAACAAAAATTGTACTAGTGTGTTTACTGGAACTGAAGACCATTAAGCCAAATTTTAAGCTGCCAACATATTGTACACAGTTACACAGGAGAAGAGCAAAGCTTAATTACTTTCTACCATATTAGGAAAAAGTAATTTTATTGCCTCTCATTGTTAAATGCGAAATAGGCTTCTACTTTCCTTAAGGACCATTTGTATCTTTTAGATACAAGTGACATGAAACTCATCATTACCATGTAAGTAAAATGGCCACCAGGAGGTAAGGTAGTAGATTTAAGTTTCCGTGATAGATGCAGGCCATGCCCACACTACTATGAAGGGCAAGTGTAGTTCTCAAGGCTCTGATGACAATTCAGCCTCCCATTTGAATTCATACAAAACTACTAATTTTTCAGACATTTTGAAAAACATACTGTTTTAATAATTACAACAACAAAATCACTGCTTTACTAGAAACCCTCCAAATGGCACAGGCAGTGCCTCATCTATGCTGCATTCCTGAACATCTGCCTCCCAGAACACAGAATGCAGACACCCAGGGCTCATATGGACTATGTCCCACATGCTACATTAGGAAATTCACAAGGCCAGAAACAGGTATTGACAACCCCTGTAGGAAACCAGGAAGCTACTTCTTGCCTGTCATGCATTTAAATAAAAGCCAGCAAAGGGGCAATAAAAGGTCATCTTGTTAAGATAGTGGCCCAAATTGTGTCAATTATAGGACATAAAACCTATTCCCCAAGTTATCACTTCTGGACAGTGAACAGCACATACACAGATACTCAGAGTATGGCTATGAACTGCTTGGAACAATCTAAAAGCATCTAGCTAAAGTTAGTTTTGTGAGGTCGGTGCCTTGGTTGACAGGAAAGCCTGTGCAGTGCAGTGCAGTGCAGTACCGGTTGGAGGAGGTTCAAGGGAACAGAAGACCAAAGGGAGAAAGCGCCTAGCTTTCTTAACTTTATGTTGGCAGTGATTGACTCCTTTACAAAGAGGCAAGAGAAGAAAGAGAAAAACAGAAACAAATTATTTCAATACAAAAAACAACCAATAAATTTAAAAGCTATATCTATAAGAACAAATACAAAATTAAATTGCTTTTATTAGACCATTGGCATACCTTACTTCTTACTATCATTGATTTGTAGATTTAAAAAATTATTTGTTTTTACTAAAGATTAACACTAGATACAGAAAGAACAAATGATGAACAGCTAGGAGCTCTTCCAGGCTAGTCAAGTAACAAATAACATAGGTAAAACAAAGTAAAAAGAGGGGGAAAAAACAGTAACAAAAAACAAAGACTAATAATTTAAGAATAAAGAACAAACTGTGTGTTTGTTAACATTTAACCATAAAGGAAGAAATCAAAGAAAACTGTAACAGCTTTATGAGCAGTTACAGTCAGTACTCATGATCTGGAGTATTTTAACATAGACAGGTAATGAGGATACTCAACTACAGAAGCTGCAAAGCTGCTGCCATATATCTGCTCGTTTACCCATCCAAGTGCTCAAAACTTACTGGAGGGACTCACCCTCTATGTAAAACAGTGAAGACATAGAGTAGCTACAATACAGCAATAGCAGTAGAGCACACATATCAGAATCGAGCCTTTAAGATAGTGTACAGAGGCACAGGGTGCCATCAGTAACAGTCTTTATTTGAAGTGTGGGACCATGGAGAATGAAGGTCAAGACAGTTTGGTCATCAACTGAAATGTACAAGCTAGCAGTAATTTTTCAAGTGTCATGATTTGATTACAGCGACAGTTACCAACTACTTCATCTTAGTACTTTGTCTGAAAAGCCATTCTCAGTTTCTGGACTTCCTACATGATGGCTCTGGTTAGACAACAAAATGCTTCATTTGATGCTGGATGGTTTATGGACTGAGGTGGGACAGGGGAGGGTCAGAATAGAAGAGTTTTGCAGGATATTACTGCAATGAAATAGCATGGACTGTAGGCGACACATCTGTCAGTATTAACTTCCTGGTTTTAAGAATTATTTTCTGACTACATAAATGATGTCTGAAGCCTGATATGGTGGTGCATGTTTATAATCCCACAGCTTTGGAGGTGGAGGCACTGGAGGCAGAAGGATCAGGACTATATAGGATCCTATATAAAAAAGCAAAACAAAAAATAAAAAAATACAAAGCTAACATGAAATAAACTAGACTTGAATAAATAATACCTACGTTTTCAACTCACAATTCTTAGAACCATTCTCTAAGAATATATGGTAAAAAAAAAAAACAAAACCTAAGAAGCCTGGTAGCCTGAGTTCAGACACCAGCTTCACTGCTCTCACACTGACAATTTCTACATCTTGAAGAGGAGCCAAAGTTCCCTCCAGTGAAGAGCTGAGGGAAGAGGCACTGGCCATGTGACCACTACCCATGTCTAATTATTTCCAGTTCTCTATTACTTTATTTCCAAAAAGTTAATATTCTTTACCTTGACTTAAAACAAGTTTTTAAAATGTGTTTCTTGAGTAATACTGAGATTAACCTGCTTCATAAAAACATAGGGTTTTAAGGTTTCTTAACTTACAGATGATAATTTTGTTACCAGCTTTGAACATCTACCATGAATTAGACATACTGTGTAGAAGATAAGAGTGTTAAGCAAAATAGAGCCGTGGATTTCATTCTTTATAAAGGAGAAAGATAAGTAAACTACCAAAACACATGCAAGCACTATGAGGGCAAACACAGCATAAGAAATATGGGGGTGTGTTTGTGTAGATCTGAAACTTTCAATAGAGCAATCATTTTGCAAAGACATCTAAGAGAATAGGAAGTGGGCATGCCCATAGCAGCAGGCACATACAGGGTACAGAGCAGACATTCAGGCCACATCTCTGCAAAGGCCAAGAGGTCACTGGCAAGGAGCAAAGAATCAGACAGAACAAGTTGACCGATTTTGAGGATGTGGGAGATGGCCGTTAGTGAGCACTAGAGAGTATAGATCTGATAGCTAATGCTCAGGCTTCCTCTTTTACTCTGAGTGACATAAAGGAAGTAAGGAATGGTTACAGGCTTCCTGGGAGCAAAGGGAGCAGGGATCAAGGAGAATGAGGCAGTAAACAAGGGAAGTATGCAAAGTAGAGACAATCAGGATCTTCAATGCACTGAACTAGAAGGAGAGGGAGAGTGCCAAAAGAGAGAGGGAAGCCATTAAGTAACTGTGGAGGCCCAAGCACAACTCTGCACAGGCACCAGGATTCAACTCCAATGTGCTAGGCATGAAGTGCTCATTGAACTCCTAAGAGTAGCTGGTAAGCAGGCAGGCCACACACTGAATTTGGGCTTAAGAGAACAGCAAAGGCCCAGTAGTGGTGGTGGCACACGCCTTTAATCCCAGCACTTTCAAGAAGGCAGAGGCAGTTGATCTCTGTGAGTTAGAGGCCAGCCTGGTCTACAGAGCAAGTTCCAGGACATCCAGGGCTGTCATACAGAGAAACCCTGTCTCAAAAAACAAACAAACACCCCCCCCCCAAAAAAAGAGGGGCGAGGGAGGAAGGGGGAAATAGAAAAGAAAGGCACAAGCTTGATTAAGCCAGAAAAGGACAGATCTCACAAGAAATGTACAAAGACTGACAGCAAGTAGCCCAAAGGCTCAGCACTGGACCCTTGCCATAAAGAGCGGGCAGTGAGTAAGGCATCTAGCAGTGAAGATGTACTGGGCGTTCAGAGGAGAATCCTGCTGGGGTTCAGGAAAGGAGGAGTTTGGATGGGATATCATACTGTCCTAGTTTCATTTCTGTTGTTCAAATAAATAACATAAAACATGAAATAAAATATCCCTATAAAAGGCAATTTAGGGGGAAAGGTTATTTTATCTCACAATGCCAGGTTACAGTTCATCACTATAGGAAGTCAAAGCAGGAACTACTTGAAGCAATACTCATATCCACAGTCAAGAGCAAAGATACAACGAATCTGTACATGCTCATACTGCTTAGCTCTTTTTCTCTATTTCTATCCAATTCAAGAGTCAAATCTAGGAAATGTTGCTGCCTACAAAAGACATGCCTTCCTACTTCAATGAACATAATTCAGATAGTTTTTCACAGGAATGCCACAGGCCAACATGACATAGATAATGTTTCTTTAAGACTTTCTTTCCAGGTGATTCTACATTATATCAAGTTGACAAAACCATCCATCACAGCCAGGGTACGTGCCTCCAGCACTCTGGAGACAAAGTCAGGAGGGTATTTGTGAGTTCAAGGTCAGCCTGCTTTACTTAGTGAGCAACAGAACAGCCAGAACTACAAAGTGAGACCTGTCTCTAAAAACAAACAAATCAAACTGGTACATGGATTAAAAGCTGTTTTCCTGTCTCTCAAGAAGGAAAACTCCCTAAGTTTGTAAAGTATTCCAACCAAATAAAGGAAGGAGTGGCAATAAAATTTACATGCTGTCCCTTTGTGGCCAAGGTATGCATGTCAACAGCTTCCAGTATCAGGTGAGCCATGCACAGAGAACATTACAAAGGAGATGTTTGAGACTGACTAGGCCCCAATCCACTGGCCAATTTCCATTTATTTATTTATTTTTGGTGACAGGGTTGCATATGTAGCACCAGCTGACCTATAACTTGCTATGTAGTAAGGTGAACATGAACATGACCAAGCCAGCAGACAGCATCCTACATGGTTTCTGCTTGAGCTTCTGCCCCAACTTCCCTCAGTGATGGGCTATAATGTAGAAGTATAAGCCACATAAACCCTTCCTTTCCCTAAACTGCTTTTAGTCAGTGTTTTATTACAATAATAGAATTAAAACTAAAACATTACAAACAAACAACAGGAGGGCCTGGCTGACAGACATACGAGTCAGGGAAGAAAACTGAACAAGAATGTCTTGTTTCATTTTTGACTGGATAAAAACCAAGCAGAAAGATGGGTGATAAGAGATTCAAACACACTGCATCCTGATGATGTTTTTATATTGAGAGAGGAATGAGCTTGAAAACCATTTGCTTTGGAATAATAACAGGATTACAGGTATATGTAAGAGATGGAGGCAGGGGCTGGAGAGATGGCTCAGTGGTTAAGAGCATTGGCTGCTCTTCCAGAGG
>LOEQ01001289.1:568896-591093 GCA_001685075.1 Bramus lutescens
CATACATGGAGGCAGAATGTTATATACATAATAAATAAATAAATCTTAAAAAAAGAGAGAGATGGAGTCAAAGGTGAAATAATACTGACTTTTGGCTGCTGAATGTGAGTGATGAGTATGTGGGAAATCATTTCACAATTCTGTCCTCTTTGTATATACTTGAAACATAGCATGTAAAAACCAAAGTCCTCATTGCTTAGCGCTTTGAAAGGGAAAGTGGCTCAGGCCATCCAATGCATGCCCACCAGTCCTTCTGTACCACCTCCCACATACAAAATCATGGAGTTCAATGCCAGGTGAAGCATGAGGAGTCCTCATCTCCATCCCTCACCCAGGACACTATTTCTAAGATGTTGGTATTTCTTTGCTTCTATGACCTCTGAGTGCTGAGACCCTTCAGGAACCACAGAGCAAAGCAATGTGATTGAGAGCCACCCTCAGACATCATTAGAAGCAAGCAGAACTCTAATGACATCAAGATGGTGGAATGAACAAGAAGCAACATGGGTGGGCTACTCTTATCAGTCCTGCCCTTATCACCAGCCAGAGCAGTTCTTGATGCCAGAGACACAGAAGCTTCTCAACAGATTATAGAGTTCCTCCTAAATTAGCCTGCCAGGTCAGAACATTTTATTGTGACCACTGTGAATAGAATAATTACTAGTTTTCCAGGTTCTCAGAGTATACCTGTAATAATAGTGAATGCTTATCACTCTGCACGCATCACCAATAATGCATCATAAAGCACAAAATTTACAACAATGAACTTTTCTTCGGCAACACCAGGTATTAATTCTAAGGCTTTGCACACGCCAGGTAGGTGTTCTACTAAGTTACACATCCAGCTCAAACAAACAAACAAACATACAGCCTCATTTAGGCTTCTTGGAGGCTGGCCTCAAACTTGTAATCCTCCTGCCTCAACCCCCCCCCAAGAAACTGGGATTGTAGATGTGTGCCACCATCTGACTCCCAAATAAAAGTTTTCTTCTTGTCTTTTCTGTTTTGTTTTGTTTTCTTCCATTTTTTTTTCCAAGATGGAGTTTCTCTGTGTAGCCCTGGCTATCCAGGAACTTATTTCTGTTTGAAGCTTGCCTCAAACTCAGAGATCCATCAAACCTTGCCCACAAAGTACTGGGATTAAATGTGTACACCACCAGGCCTGGCCCAAATGAACTTATGTACTAATTAGCAATACTCTAAAGTTAGGGAAGGGCTCTCCATCCTACCCCTTTAAATTCTGGATAGAGTTTAAATTAAGCATCAGAGCCATGGTGTTGCATGCCTGTAATTCCAACCCTTGGGAAGCTTAGGCAGGAGGATAACAGTGAGTTTCAAGTCAGGCTGGGCGATATGGTAAATTCTATCCATCTTAGGCTTCTGAATGAGATCCCATCTGAAAGTGCAGGGTGAGCATCATTTGGCAGCAGAATAGACAACTTTGGAAAGCATGGCACTGTCATAATAAAAACTACATGGTAAAGTTAGGCATAAGTAGATCTTTCAAACTGAACAAAGGGCAGACTTTTGAATTTGAAAAGTCAGTACTTTATTATTCCTGCTAAATGGGAAAATTTTCTACAATAGAATCACATGCTAAAATATGACTCCCCTGCACACATAAAGATTCTCCAATGATCAATGGTGTCTAATGAAAAGAGAATGAGTTCTTGGGCTTCCAACAGACTCTATTACTCATTACTACATAAACCTGACCAAGCCACTTAAATTCCCCTAGCATGTAAATATATACTTGTATTTGCTAAGCAGCAGCACAGCAAGCAATGAATAATAATATCTAAGAGTCAATAGTGAGAGAGATGCAGGGATGATTATAGATTCCCAGTCTGGCACTTCTCAGATCTATACAGATCAGAAACATTTGAGATGTTCTAGGATTTGAAATTAAGCAGGCTTATACAAACATTTATTTTGCTAAATGTTTTCTTGGTAGTTAGAACAAGTTTCAGTCACTAACTCAATATGCCTAAAAGTAATCCTATATAAATAGAATTATGTATAATGAAATAATCTATTACAAATTTTACATGTGCAATAATACTTAAAAGTCATCATAAAGTAGTAAAGAAGGCTCAATAGAAAGAAATTAAAAAATACCTCTGCCAGATAAAAAAGACCACAGAGATATGTAAGACAAAAATTATAATCTGTGGTCTGATTTTGCTTGGTCCAAAGCAAAGGCCACAAAGTAACATAATGGCAATCATCATGGATTCCACTCACACTCAAGTTTGGAGGCTCAATCAAGGGCCTACTTATTCTTAGAATATTCAAAAAACAAAACAACAACCCATCAAACACAGTTAAGTCTTCGAAACACTTGAAATTAGCTTTACTCTACGAGCTGGGAAATGTCCTCACACTAGCATGGTTCTAGCAGCAACCCAGGCCCAAGGGTCACATACACTCAGGGCACACTCATAAATCCCTGAGAATAGCCTGGGACATTGATCTTATAGACAGGGCTTATGTTCTACCTGAGAGCTTACAGAAGGCATACAAACAAATGATTAGTCTTTTTAAAAACTCTGTTAACTTCTAAAAATAAGATGCCTAGAGAAAACTATTATTCTAGTAATTATCTTTGTAAAACTCTGTCAATCTCATATTTATATATCCTGGAGAACATTCAACCTAGGGCACCTCACACAGCAAGCATTTGTTAACAAGTGAACCTGGTAGGGTGTATCATGGGTTAAGTAGGCAGGGTGCAAAAGAAAAGTGAACACACAGACCACAACCCACTCCATTGGCCTATACAAAGCAAGGTCACTGTGCCAGCAGATATGGAAGGTCAAAAGCCTAGTAACAATAGGATTTTAGTGTAGAATGAAAAACAAACAGAAAAGTCAAGAAATAACCTTGGGATCAGGTTATACCACAGCACTGTAAGCTAGGAATCACATTAACAAAAACATTCCCAGGGAGTCTGTGCACAGGTTCCAGGCTAGGTGGGTACAGCTTTACAGTCTCTGACATAGGATTTACAAACCTGAATTTGCCTAGGAGCAAGCAGTAGATGGTGTGATCAACAGGGTTAAAAATACCAGCTCTGTCTCTGGTCACTGTCTCTGTCTGGAAACTATGTAGGGATGGTCACCAAAGTACTGCCTGTCAGCTTTCAGAGATGGAAAGATTGTTGTGTAAAGGAAGGATAGGACAAGATAATGGGGCAGTTCCAGCAAACTAGACAGAAGAGTGACCACAATTCCTAGTAGCATAACGTGACTGAGAAGCAACATGGCTGGGGAAAAAGTGGGAGTGGAAAAGCAGCTGAGACCGAAAGATGGCATGAACAGCTGAGCTAGACAGAGTCTGATAGGGTCTGAGTGTCATCTGATAGGCACAAAATTTTTACTGATAATTTTTTTTCTGAAAGAAGTAACTCCCAGAAGTGAATACAACTTCTCCTTGGAGACCCCAGGAGAATAAAACAAAGGCAGAATCCTAAGAAATTAAAATAAAGATTGAGGCAGATACCCAAGTTTGTATAGTGACTCTATTTTTGCTCATTGTACAACTTCAGCACAATTTGTAACCTCTTGGGCTTTAAATCCCCTCATCTCTACACTAAGGGAGATGATCTCAGCAGTCTATTCATGAGTTAACTCACAAAAAAGAACAGAACAGAAAGCAAAGGAGAACACAATAGTGTTCATTAAAACCAGCCACTCAGGGATGGATGGCAATACACACCAATAATCCTAGCATTTAGGGGACTCAGTAGAAACATCAAGAACTTCAGGACAGCCTGGGTTACAAAATAAGATTTGGTTAAAAAAAAAACCAACAAAAAAATTAGCCAACTTTTTCAGTCGGAGGGGGGGGATATCAAAAAAATGGGCTGGCTGGGAAGTGAAATGCAGACCGATGATGCTGACCAGCTGTTGAAGGAAACTAAGGCTCTAACCTAAAGAATGAGCAGCAATAGGGCCTAGGACCTATATCACACACAAAGGTAAACAGCAGATGTTCTCTAGCCCAAGTGGAAGTCTGAACTCACTCCTGTCCTTGCCATACACATTTCAGGGCCCAAGTAATTAAGTGGTACTCAAATGTCACACACCTATCCTACAGCCCACACTCAAGACTCAGCCTCAGAGGCTTAGGGGTTGCTTCTTTCCTCTGGACTCCTTACTACGGAATGGAAAGCTTTCCAGTTCCACTACATTAAAAACTGTGAGGCCCTGAGGAGTCCGTCACAAGAACTGTATAAAGGGTCTGATGACATCCAGTAACCCTTCTATAAGTCTGGGTTTCTCCCCACATCATAGTTTACACTCTCAAATGACTGACATGTCCTGGAGAACATGCAGTAACCCTGACACTGTCCAGTGAGACCAAATTCAGACCCAAGAGCTTCTCTGTACTCTGCCAGGAAGTAGCTGCTAGCTCTAGGCCATCAAAGCATGACAGTGCTGAGCACTAACAGAGTAACTGCCTGGAGTGTATCATAAATGGAAACACCTGTGGAGTAAGGATCTGTGGGATTTTTATGGACAAAGAAGAAAATAAACAGATACATTCATACATTATGCACCAAAAGAGGATTCAGAAACAACTGGGCAAAAATACAAAACTAAACTTTAAGAAAAACTGAACCAAAACAAACAAAAATTGAGTCTCATATCTTGCATATACTGAATATACCAGGAAGTATTATCTTAGAACTATATACCCTTCCCTTTATGTTCACAGGCACAGCTGAGAACAGATGATATGTAGTAACATACACATGTGGACATTATATGTATGACAGTAGGGTGTATATATCTGTGTGTATGGATATATATAAAATATACATATTAACTATATTATTTTATATATAATATATATTAAATATATTAATTATATATATAAATATAAAAGATACACAGTTAGGGCCCTTGAAAGGTGTCCTTTTCTGCCCTCCCTAAAATTCTTCTATCGTTCACATTTTTTAGATGAGGGAAAAGGGGCAAAACTCTTTGAAAACATAACAAAATGGTCATCACACCAACAAATAGTTAAGATAACTCTTATATAGTACCTTGACTGTATTAAATAACCATTATGTTAACTTGAAAGACGAAAACCATTTAAAAATCACAAATTTTGAACTTCAAACACACAACACAAAGTATATTGTTAAACCCTGCTGAACTGTAAAGATAAATTATAATGACAATTTCTAATTCAAATGGCATCGAAACAATCTGAAGCCCTAAATACCCTGGCGAGTAACATGGTAGGGTCCCATGCAGCATCTACAATAAAGTCTATATGGACAGCTACTTCATGATACTAAAACCATACAAGTGCTTTATGCTCAAAGCAGATGAACTGAACACAGAGTGTCATCTGCAACATCCTCCCTGCAGCTTGATCTTCGAAATCTCTATCTGCAGATCCTTACCTGACACAGAGACCGCATGTGTCCGCATGCCTTGTTTTTCGCTGTTGGCCAACCTGCAAAAGAGCAAAGTGTAAGCACTGTTCTTCCCAGGACCAAAATACCTGTCCTTGTCAAACAGGCATCAGTATCTGCCTCAGATTAGGAAGGGCCAGCACCATTCCTGAGAGATTAAGTTGTAGACAAATGATTTGGGTGTTTTTGTTGTTGTTTGGTTTTTGGAGACAGGGTTTCTTCTGTAGTTTTAAAGTCTCATTGAACTAGCTCTTGTAGACCAGGCTGGCCTCAAACTCACAGAGATCCACCTGCCTGTGCCCCCCAAGTGCTGGGATTAAAGGTGTGTGCCACCACAGCCTGGCTTGTTTTGTTAATAGGAGCTTATCTCCAGCATCACAAAAAAGTAATTAATTAATCAATCCAAAAATTTAAAGAAAAAAGAAAGGAAGGAAGACCACAGACGTGCTTCGAGAAAGCTGCTCACGAAGGCGACACAGAGCTCTATAAAACTATGTAATATGTAACATAAAGGCTATGTAAGTTTTCTGCTTAAATGCTAGATTGTAAAGAACTGCCCAAAAGTTATAAAGAACCATGCAACTAGAACTGAATTTTGCTCTTTAAAACCTAAATTGAGGGCCAAGAAGATAGTTTAGCAGGTAAAGGCTCTTGACACTCTGAGTCTGCTCTCTGGGAGCCCCATGGTAGAAGGCCAGAATGGATTCTTACAAGTTGTTTTCTGATCGACACAAGTCCACTGGGGTACGCATGTGCTCACAGGTATGTATGTATACACACACACGAATGTAAAAAAAATACTAATTTAAAACATGGTAGCATTTGAACCTTTTGAAATTTACAGCATATAATAAAGTTAAGAAGTACATGTATACATTGCTATTATTAAAAGATTTAAATAAAACTGAAATAAAATTTTAATGACATTTAAAAAATATAAACATATTTTAGAAGTTGTAGAAAGCAACAAACACAGGAATAAAAGGGCTCCCACAGCTAGCGTTGCAAGACTGGCAGCTTTGTTTGGTTCCTGGAACCTAAGTAAAACGAAAGGAGAGAGAACCGACATCACAAAGTTCTCTGCTCTCCATGCAGGTGTTGTATGACATGTGCTAAGACACACATCATGTGAGCACATGCACTCATACACAAATAAATCTTTTAAAAATAGGAGTTCTACGTTTGTCAGCTGTTTCCTTGATTTTTGTTCATAAGGACAGTCTCTTCTTCCTCTTAAGTATTTACTATACAAAGGAAAGACCACTGGAAAATTTTCCTAGAATGCAGGATTTATACCAGAAAAATATCAGAACTTGACACAGCCTATCTTTTTTGCAACCACAAAATTTCTATATGAAATCACGTAATTTCTATAATCAAAGTCATCTAATTTATTATCTTTCACTAAGTTCTGCAAATACTTAAAATCTACCTTTATTATAAAAAAAATGAAGCTACTGTCTACCAAATCAGAAGTTTCTCTTCCACTGCAGCTACATGGCTACCACACCGTGTGTCAACTCCATTCACCAGCAAGCAGAGAATAGTGTTGCTGAATAAACTACACTGCTTCCTTCCTGCATATCAGCTCTCACCTGCTTGCCTCCTGTCATTACTGTGTTGAATACCATGTAACAGTCTGGCTGCTATCAGGTCTGTGGAAACCCCATCCTCTTAATGTCTGATGAACTGATTCAGTTTGTGTGTTGTGTGTTAATAACTTTTAACTCATGCCACCTGTGCTCACATTTACACTCGTGTTGATAATTCATTCCTATATGTCCAGGTCAAAATGATTCCTTAGGTTTTTTTCCAGCTGTAGATATTCTAACAAAGCACAAGCTGCTGCCCCGAAGAGAGACACTGAGCAGACTCTGAAGCTCATTGCCCCATGGCTGAGAGAAAACTGCTTCTCCAGTTCCTGCTCACCCTCATAATTATGACTCCACAGGATGCGCCTATCAGAGAGCTGACTGTCAGGAGGATGGGGACAAGGCAAGAGGCTATTTTCTAAAGTGTGGCTACAGCTGACCAGATGTTATAGGGAAATGCAATGGCATGCCCTCCTGGCTCAGAAGCCTATGTTTCCAAAAGTGCGGTAGAAGAGAGGTGGAAGATGAGTGGGGCTGAGGCAAGGAATAAGGTTGTCGTGCAGAAGGAATGTTGAGAAAGGCTCAAAGGGAGTTGGGGGGACAGCTGGCAGAAGAACTGAGTAAGTACAATTTATCAGATGAGAATGTGAGGAACAGCAAAACTAAGGCTAGAGGTATCAACAAGTCAGGGAGGCTCTGGAAGGCTGCATGTTAGAAAGGAGTTTTATTTAGGACAATCTGGTGAGATGCTGAAGTAGACAGGAGGGCCAGAGTGTATAGGCCAGAGCTGACCAGAGGTATAGCTTTGACCAGCCCCCTAAATACCCTAGCACCAAGTCCTCATGCACAAGCCTTCACACTTGCTGCCACCACTTAGTGCTTAGGATCTCAGTGTGTCTTGTGGAACTCTAGGAAATTTTCCTTGGCTTCCTTGGAATTTGCCCACACCCTTTACTTTTTTCAGTAGCAACTCATGCTTTTCTGACTCCAATACAACTCTGGGCTTGAGCGGGCTTGGGGTCCCCCAATACCTACAGGGATAGCCTTGATAGGTGATGCTAACCTATCAGGTAAAGCACATTATCAGATGCATTTAGCAAGGAGAGGCAGAGAATGTTGCTAAAGAGAAGAAGGCACAGGACAGAACAAAGACAAGTCCAGGTTTAACCCTTCTTGTCCCAGGCTTCCACATCTCCACTGTTTCTTTAGAATCTGAGAATTAACAACTTCTACTGTTCAAGATGCTTGTCTAAATAGCTAGATTTTTATTTTGCCTTCATACCTTGGCCCCAGTTCCTAGCATGCTAAGAATTCAGAAGTAACAATGTAATTTTTTTGCATTGCTATTTGATTTCTTTAATTATATTATAGATCAACATAGCTTATGGAATTTGTAATGAACAGCAAATCAATTATTTAATTTTTCTAACTGCAAAAGAGGATGCTGCCTATTTTCATGTTTTAAAAAGTTAATGACACCATGGAGTGAATGCCTAAGCCTACTTATCATAACCATCTTTAGATCCCTTATTAAACTTGAAATAAGGGTTAAACTAATTTTGAAATGTCTTGATGAAATCTACATTCTATATATAACTTACAACATACTCACGTTTAGAAATATGTTTTCTGGGTTCTTGTATATATGTAGAAATTTAAATTTTTCAGAAAACAGATAATAAAGCCTAATGATTTTCTTAAAGTTTCAGACAAATCCAAGTAAAGAAATACACAAATGAGCACTTACTTTGGTATCGATGGCAATGCCCGTTCACCTTCTGGGAAGAAAAAGGAAAGAGACGTGAGTGAAATCCTTTAGAGGTGAGTATGCAGGTAAGTCCAGGAAGAAGAAGCTTTATTCTGGGTTTAGTGACAATCCTTTACAGTCAATCCATTTCACTGATTCTATTTTAGGTCTTTAGGGATTTCCACCCAAAACTTACAACAAACATAACTAAGTGTTGGGGTCACATTGTTTAAAGATATACCCAGTCTTAATAAAAGATATGGAAAGTTGATAAAACAGTTTTCTGAAATGACTAAGGGATTAAGGAACTCTTAAAATCAAAGACTAGGTGCCTTGCCAAAAGTCCAAACGTTCTGCTTAGATAAAATGATTCACTACAAACACTTTCAATCTATGAAGGAAGTACAATGTGGATAGCTGCAAAAGAATTCAGAGATGAGAAGGAAAGCCCTACAGCAGCAGAAAACACACATTTCCAATGGTCTTAGGAACCTCTAACCATTAATTTATTTTCATTGCTACTTCATAACTATAATTTTACAACTGAGCAGTGTCTTAGTTCCTAAGACCACCGGAAACAGATGTTTTCCAATGGTTGAAACCCACAGGTGGAGAACCATTACCCTATAGGATACCAGAAGTAGCACATCCACATGGCCAGCTGAGACTCTTCCATCTATCCCTACTGGATGCCTAGCTCCCATGAGTGTCATGGTCCTCTTAAATGATGGTCTGCCTACAGCGGAAACTTTTTCTCCTTATAATCCAGTTCAAGCTTCAACCCTTACAGGAACCTTCCTGGGAACCCTGCACCCTGTTTGGCCCCCTTATGTTTCTGAACCCCCCAGAGCACAGTGTCACAGACTGTCCTCCTTTCCCCGATCACCTCCAGGGTACCTGGCCCTGAGGCAGCTCTCAGAGAGTTATATGGTAACTAGCCTGGATTCTACAGAATAAACACAGTTCATGGCACGACACACAGGCTCTAGTTACATTTCACTCATCTACCTGAATTGTTTTCAAAGACTGCTTTAGAAATCCATATACACAGGACACCCTCATTCTTTACATTATACTTACAAAACTCTCCTTCATTCTGAGGTGATAGAGTCTCATTTCTAGGACATTTTTATTCACTTACATCTTTGATTTCACATCTTAACACAGAATTTATTTTGTTCTTCACCTACTCTTAAGTTTTTTCAGATGTACAAAAACAAAACAAAACAAAAACAACCAGGATAGAAACTTCAACATGAATTACAAGGGACACTTGAAAAAAAAACTGGGAAGACAATCTCCAGAACTGAAACAACCAATGGTAACTCAGGAGCTACTCTAAGGGTTACTCAGAGCCCTACACTGTCACAGTGCACTCCAGCTCAGCTTCAAGTCTGCGGACTATGACCTGAACCACTGTCCCTAGAAAAACAAACATCTAGGTTACAACAACTCATCTGGCCTTCACGTTTGCAGTGAAAACTGGCTGCTGGGGTGTACTTGTCTACCAGTGCAGCAGGAATGAAAACAGAACCTCACCTTTCTGTGGTCTGATGATGAATGACTGTGTGGCTCCATTTACCAGTCGGCAGTATCCATCTATAAGGTCAGCCATGTTCTCCGCAATGGTTAGGGATGGTGCCGTCACTGTCAGAGGCTAACGGGAAAGAACAAGAAAGAGACATTATTGTTCTTCCCAGTAATCAAAGGGACAGCTGCACTATGACATCACAAGTCTGAATACACTTGAATACAGAGGAATAGGAATGAAACATTTGCCAGATTTAAGTGAAAAAAGAAAATTTGGTATTTAAGGACATTATTCTTGGGATGTGTAATGGAAGACACACTGAGAATGTAAGATTAAAAAATACTGAAACTGAGCATCACTTTTACAAAAAAGGGGGGGAGGCAGAAAAAATTATTTTTCTTTAGAATGTCTCACTTCTTGGGTACACTCTATGAAAAGAATTCAGGTAACAACTTATAGAACAATTTATTCTAGAGACATATATAATAAAACTTTATCAGCCACATCTTAATTCTCTATTAGAGGAAATTGGTAAAATTTCAGTTTTCCTACATTCGTAACATATTTGGCCAGAGGCTTCAAACTCATTTTCACATGAGGCAGGCTGTATTGGATAAATTGTCTAAAGAAAATTTCTAAGTGTTATCTGAAGACAACAAAAGCTGTTTTTATTTTCACAACCAAGTATGTCCTGGTTCACATGGCTGTTCACTTACACTCATTCTAAATAAATGGGCTGCTTTGGAGAGCAGCAAGGGCAGTGCACTGGGTCTCTGCAGGAAACTGACCTGCCACAAGTTTTCTATATTCTATGCTAGGACCTGCTTATCTGATAAACAATTTCTTGATGTCAACTTTAGATGTCAGTGACTTGGGATCACAGGGCAGAACACTGGGGAAGTAGCCTAGTGAGGAGAGTTGAGGCACAGGCAAAGCTGTGTGCACAACAGCTCTAATTGCTTTTCAATATGCTCTGCCTGGAGCCCAGTCTTGTGTAGCTGAAGCTGAACAGTTCTTTCTTCTACCATTTATTACTTTGTTCCTATTTTGTTTTCTTTTTTTTTTTTTCTTTATTGGTGTTTTGAGGCGGGGTCTTGCTACGTGGTGTATGCTGAGAAATGGCCTGGAACCAGAGGTCTGGGATTATAGCAGTGAGCCACTATGTCCTGCCCACCCATTTTTATCACACTGCTGCAAATGCTTTCATCACAATGACTGTCTAGAGAATCTTCCAACACTGTCCAGGAACAGCAACACTCACAGTGCACACAATTCTAACTGACTTCCTTGTCACTTCACAGTGGTCTCTGATTATACTCATAGCAATATTCTTGATTTTTTAAATCTACTCCTCTCCTATCTTGGATAAACTTAACTACTTTTTAAAATCTTTATACATGAGGAAATTGAGTCTGATTACCCATGAACATTTCATCCTTTCCCCAGAGAAGTCATTTCTATACTATTCCATGGATCAATTGTTTTACTTTTTCAAATTAAAAAAATAAGTTTTTGCAGACAATATATTTTGGTCATGATTTTCCCCCTCCTCCAACCCCTCCCAGTCCCTCTTCACCTCTGCCCATCCAACTTCTCTTCTGGGTCAGATTCTTAAGAGCAAGAACCCCTTACCTCAGGAGCACCAGCAATTTTGAGTTGCAGCATTCCTTTCCTGTCTTTGTCTTCACTATTTGAATACTGAATGGTTTGTACTTGGTTGAAGTCTGCTAGGTGTGTGGGCTTTGGGAAGGAAAAGTAAAACGCTTAGGTCATAGAGAAATCCTCAGTGCCTGGGGTCAATCAGTTCTTACGTGATTCTTTCTGGACCTAACCACAAACCTACTCTCCTCAAGACAGCCTTCCCAGTCAGGGACTCTTTCCTCTGGTGAACAGTCATGCAACAGTCTTCCTTCCACGTTTAGGCATGCCTGACTGGTAACATCTTAAGAAGACCCAGATAAATGAGGGGGTAAAAATTAAGTTGCCTAACTTAGTATAGCCATGACAGGGCACAGACTAACAACACAGGGACCAGGCCTCATCTTCATAATAACTAGAAGATACAAACTGTACCCTGTGGGGGATCAATCAGAATTGAGACAAACAAGTACTAGATGCTCCAAAACATTAGGAACAACTCACCTAATTTGTACATAGGTTGCCAATTTCTTTACAACAATACCGGTACCAATCCGTTTGACAAGACTTCTGTTGGCCCACTCCTGCCCAATCAGGAGTTCAACCCCCATCTGAATCCAAATTTCCCTACCCTGCCCCCATCCTTTATCCCTTAAAAACCCTGCCATGGCTGAGCTCAGTGTTCTTCTGATTCAACTGCTGTGTTAGAGAGGATGGAGAGTCCAAGCCTGAGCTCACAATAAAGGCTCTTTGCTTTTGCATTTAACTTGGACTCATGGTGGTCTCTGGCAGGCTCATGACGTGGGCTTAAGAAAGAGAAAGCTCGTTGCAGAGGAAGGAATTAAGAAAACAGAACGAACCATTGCAATAAACTACATGCCCACTTCAAAAAACATCATAAAATTCTCGATGGAAGAAGATATTGGAATAGTTGAAAAAATTATACAAGTTAAAAATACAGTACTGCATTTTCAGAACAATGAAGTACTATAAAGAATGCATTCACATAATCTATAACTGGACCTATAAGTAGAGGATGGAAGAACAGGAGCTACTCACAATGAAATCTAATCAGAAGAACAAAGGTTTTTTGTTTGTTTGTAGACAAGGTATCATCATCTAGGTCAAGGTAGCCTAGAACTCCCTCTAAGTGCCCAACCTGGCCTCGACCTATCAGTCTTCAAACCTGCCTTCATTTCCCAAGTGCTACTATTATAGAAATAATATGCCTCAGGAAATAATATGAACTCAGGAAAAGTTCTTTAATAATAGTATATATCTGGTTCTGGATAATACCCAAAGGGAAACCGCCCTCAAGCAGGAAAATTTATTAACTTATGTAGGCCTCAAGTTTATGCATTCCATATATATTGTCATCCTTAAATACTTTTCAGGTCATGGCATTAAGTTACACTTTGAACAATTTAAAGAGACAAGAAGATATGAGAGCAGGAGAACTGGCCCAGCTTCCTGCTGTCTGCTACAGTGAGTGGGTGAGTTGGCTGGGGCAGTGCTAAAGAGCTCACCTAAGTGGTGATGATGAGGAAAAGCTGGCAGGCTGACCAACCAACCCAGCTACCACCCAGGCCCAAAGGTAGCCAACCCCAACACCTACCTATGAACTGCTAGAGCATGTTAAGGGGCTGTACCTGCAGATCCAAAATTACAGGATCTCCTTGACACAAGGCAACAACAGGATATCCAAGAACAGTCCCAGTGAGGACCTATTATCAAGGGTATAGCAGAAACCAGAGGACTCAAACTAGACCAATGACTCACTGCAAGGAATACTTACAAGTCAAGATGTATGGTCTAAAGAATACACTATACTGTGCAACTCATTGGACCACACTACAACTTCCACACTGAGATTTTTTGTTTTGTTTCTTGATGTTACATTTAAATTTTTCTGGAGGGGGTGTTTGCAAGGGTAGAAGGAGGAAGCAAGGGGATGGGAAGATGAGTGGGATAGGGATGCATGAGGTGAAAGCCACCAAGAATCAATAAAAAAGTTTAAGTAAACAAATAAGGAAAGAGAGAGAGAGAGAGAAAGAGAGACAGGAGACTGAAAGACTGGCCACTTGGAAGATGGGAGATTTATACAGCAAAGATACTCTTAAGAACACTGGTGTTGCCTTTTTCAAATAGTTGGTACCCAGGATCATCTTGCCCTCCTGGCAGAATTATGCTTTTAACATGATAATAGGAGCTATTCACAATGAAATCTAATCAGAAGACCAAAGGGCTTCTTTGTTTGTAGGTAAGGTATTATATAGCCAAGGCTGGCCTGATAACAAACAGGGGACTTAATGGCAGACCAGGACTTAATAGTGGCTGTGACCCTGTGCTGCCTCTTTGAGGCAGATTATTTGATAAGGGATGAGCCTAATGGCTCATTATAAATCAGGATTATATTCTTTTGTTTTTGTTTTTGGAATTGAGACTAATCGGGGAAGCCAATCTGCTGATAGCTGAAGAAAGTGAGTAAACCTTAGCAGACAATTTCTCAGCAAGCCTAAATTTCAATAACGGCACAAATTTTCTTTCTTATAGTTTCTAACAAAGTCTGGTAAGTGTCCTACTTATCTTCCAAATGGACTGGAAGCAGTGCGACTTGAGTGAAACTCTGTGTTTTGCACTGAATCTTGGGGAGAGAGATCATTTTGTTTTCTTCTGTGACAGAGCATTTATTGAAAATTCAACCCACGACACCAAGTCAAGATAGTGGAGAGGTAATTGGAGTGGGTGGGAGTTCTGAGATTGGTATGTTTAAATATGGGATTGGGGAGGGAAAAAATGGAAGAACAAAGGAAAACATTTCAGATTCCAAAATCTGTGAGGAGACAAAAAAACAAAGAAAAAAGATATCTACACTGGTAACAGAGGCACAGTACAGTGAACCCAAAGAACCAGTTTTCATTCCCAGAATGTTTGCTTTACATCAGATTAACAGAAGAACAAAAAGTGCTTCCAACTTACTCAAATGTAAAAATTAAGCCAGGTGCAGTAGCTCAAACCTATGATTTCAGCATTTGAGTGTTCAGAGGCAGAAGATTTCCACTGAGTGTGAATGGCCAAGGTCACACAGTCAAAGCCAGCCAGGGATACAAAGTGTGACCCTGTCTTGAAACAGCAACAATAGCACCAAAACAAAAACAAAATAAAACAAATGAAATGGGGAAAATGACAAGAACTAGAAAAATGGTGGAATCTAGAAGTAGGAAAATTCCATGCCCACACTATCAGTGACAGAAGTTTTCCAGTCTTTCTTAGAAGTAACCTGTCAAGTTCTTTTCAAGTTAAAAACAATTCACTCGAAATCTCTTCCACAAAAGAGAGAGCCGTAGTTTCTAAGAATACATGCAAAAGAACACTTACTTCTTCTGGGCTCTGAGGCGACTGTACAGTGGCTAAGACTGTTGCGTAAGTATGAATACCTGACCTCAAAGTCCTTCCACCCATGGGAAAAGGCCAGGCATGGCCATGCATGCTTGTAACCTCAGGGTTGCAAAGGAGGAGGGGTGAACCAGGCAGGATGATCCCAGGAGAACACAGACCAGTCAGCCTAGGCAATGAACTTCAGGTTCAGTAAAAGACCCTGTCTAGAGGGATTAAGGAGAAAAATGATAGAGGAAGATGGCCTCTGTGGGCACACACATGGGCACATGTACCAACCTACTGACATAAAAAAAAATGAATGAACAAATGAGCAAACAAATAAAGAATACTTATTATTTCAACATGGTCTTGGGGCAGAAATCTGAAAGTTAAGTGACTGAAACAATCCCAGGTGGCCATCAGTGCCAGTTAGACTGGAAGGCAGGTTCACAAGCAAGATGTACAACAGGCAGGATATCTACTTGCTAAGATCCATTTCCATCCAATAGACAAGAGGAGAAAATCTCAGAACAGTTACTGTCACTTATATGTGGGCACAGTGGGGACAGAAACTTCTACAGAGAAAGGACTGTAGGGCAGAAGCACAGCAGAGTGGGAACAAACAGCAAGGAGTACAGGTGCAAAGTCATACCAAATACACATACAAACTTGTGATCAGAAACCCATACCAGTGAAAAAGCTCACCTGCTAGTGTGAGCTCACAAGGAAGAGCTCAGAACCAAACTGACTGACCAGTTGTCCAAACAGACTCACACCCTCAACACTAGGCATTGCAACTCACAAATACATCGTATGGCACAGACTCCATGCATACACTCCATGCATTCCTGACTATGAATGCCATCAAAGAGCTGCAGTCTGCTTGGTCTTCTTTGCAAGCCACGCCAGAACATGGCTCAAGCAGGTGCTCAGCAGCATTTGCTGAAGCACGAAACAGGAAACACAGGACTGAGACAAACTGAGGATTTCTCTCTCTTCAGTTTTTTACTTTGATGAGGTAGCAAAAGAAACAATGAATTCAGAATTTAAAATTATGATATATTCTAGAACTAACTCATGAAGGGTTATTTAAAACAAAAATCACATCCACAACTTAAAGACCTCACAAAGTAAGCTGGAATAGCCCCATCAGTTTTCAGTCATCCCCTATTTGTCTTATTCATTTCCCTTCAAGGCTAAGGAATTCCAAAAGCAATAAACTTAAGTGTCTCCAGTACCCACCCCCCAAGGAAGAAGACCATGTAAAGAATGAATAGGTTTCTGTGCAGAGTGAAGTCTTTCATGGGAGTACCCTGTCCAGTCCTTAACTTCACTCCTTTGAGCCCACAACCAAACCCACAAGTCTTTCCAGGAGCAAACTTACATTGCAGCCCTTGTCTGTCAGGTAACTGATCCCTTCTTCTGGGCCGATTGCCAGTTCCACAGAAATAATCCAACTTGACTTTGGAAGATCAAACAGGTGGGAACAGGGGTAGCAGAAGGAAAAAATAATTTTAGATCTGGAGTCATGAACATATCAAAAGACTTAGGTTGGGAGAAGACATGGTTTGCTGTTAATCTATCTAACCAAATAAGATAAATATTTATAAAGTTATTGACCTAAGATCTACTGAGTTTGGACAAGACTAATTGTGGTCACGTTTGAATCTGGAAAGCAATTGTTTTCCCTAGGAAGATTTATCTCAACAGGCAAACTAGTCCTTGGAGAACAGCTAACCAAATTGAAGGCCAGAATAAAAACACATACTTATGAATACAGGCACATTATTCAAAAGATGACTTTATTATCTAATTAATATATTTCTTCCTGCTTTTCCCCTACGACTTAGTGTCAAAACAGTATTTTTGTTTACTGAGAACTATGACAAATTAGTTTCCATTCAATCATAAGCGTAGATATCCGTGGATAAGAAAAAGCAGAAGAAATCAAATTAGTCCCCGTCTTCCAAGGTCCCACACACTTACCCCAAGAGCACACTTGAAGCATTCTTTGTCAAATCTGTACACCGGAGAGAGAATCTCAAAGAATTTCAAGATGCTTTCTTCTCTATTAAGGTTGGCAAACTGCCTAAATGTTTGCTGGATCAGTTTTCTTAGTGTTTTGGCCTGAATGATGAAGTTACAGAAAAATATGTTTCAAATCAACCAAGAAAAAAATTTCAATCATAGTCATACCATTTACATCACTACAAAAACTCACTTGTCAAATAATTAGTAGAACATTAACTATTGTAAAATCCACATTAACAAACTTTGTCCAGTTTAAAAGGTATAGGACTCCATTCCTTCAACAGAAGCTTAAAGCAACAGTGTGCATAGCAAACATGCAGCAGAGTCATTAAACCATGCACCACAGGGGATCATGGCCCAGAAGTAGAAAGGGAAAACATTCACATAGGCACTCACATGTTCCAATTTTTGAATGTGACATGTAATTAACTTTAAAAGGCCCTTGTTCTTGGATCTAAAAAGTGAAATTTCAGAACACTATTCTTGTAAGATTTAGCAATATGGAGGATCTTCAAAACCATTAATTCAACATACGGAATAATTTTACAAACTATGGTGTGTACTTTTGAAACCAATATTCTATGCAGCCTATAAAACATTTTATGGAACTAGTTTATAGAGGTTGAAATCCTATCTTACTGTTACATGACAAAGAAAGCAATCTGTATGTGCAAAACAGACACTTTTAGAGAGCTCATTTATATGCTTCATATGCATGTGTGTAGAAGGGAGAAAAACCAGTATCTACAGCGCTTTACCTTACAAGGACAACCACTGGCTTCTGTATCTTTTACTCATTTGAGTGCTGTGTCCTCACACTTGAGTACCTGGGAATGGAGCTTCCCGGGTAGCATGCTCCTGATCTTCAGTATGAGAAACAAAAAGAAGGCAAGGAAACAGTAACCCCCACATTGAGATTTGAAGAGAGAGAACCAATGTAGGCATGAACTTAGTTTCTATACTGCTAACACTGATTCTACTTCCTTGGGTAACCTTGAGTGAAGAAGTGATGTTTTTTGAAGTAGGTTTTTTTTTTTTGATAGGAATGCCAACAGCAGGGGAGAAAAAACTAAGAGGTTTCCTACTAACTCAGGCAAGAAGAAACAGTTTGTATAGGTAGAGAAGCAGAAAAGAAATCAGAGGTAGTCAGACTCTGATTTTATCTTGGAATGTAAGATGCTACAGGCAGGAACTGGTATTGAACTGACAAGGCAAATTATAGGAGGAACAATTTGGCAGGCAAAGGTTGGAAGAATTCAGGGGCTATCAGGAGTCCAAGTAGATCCATCATACACACTGTTGGAACTGGAAGAAGCATGCAGTGGCCAGCACAGCCCACAGAGGAAATGAAACCCAGAATTCTGATGAACCAAGGTCAGAGAGGTAGGCTAAGTGATCTGCTGACTCTTGACAGTGAAGAAGTCGAACACCTGAGGCTCAGAGAGAGCTGTAGCTGCTAAGGCAAGTAAAGGAACCAGGAGGACACAGCCTTCTCTAGTAGGGTTACAAAAGTAAAGCCTGTTGAAGTGACTGCAAAGATCTGGAGTCAGAGAAAATGTTGCAGACAATGAGCTAGGATAACAGGAGATGTGGTTACATGATGAAGGGTGCAGTTACTGAAATGAAAACCAGAGGCTGAGGAGACAAAGAAGATACCAGGGAGAAAACTGACCCTAGATGAGAGAACAGGCTGTTACAAGGTCACAGGCTGTTACAAGGTCACAGACCACATGGGCCTTGTTTTAGATGCCCACTCTGCTTTTGTGCCCAAGGGGTGGTGAGTGGGACAAGAAGAAGCAGAAAAACTACATCTGGTCACACCACAGCAGGCCAAGCAGGCAACCAACAGAATGGTGAGAAGAATGACAGTATGCGTGGCAATGGTTAAAAGAGAGCCACAGAATGACTCAGGTGTTCTACCTGAGTAACATTTGCTGGTTAGGTGGACAAGAAGCAAGGAGAAGACAGCCAGGAGTCGACAGCTAGCTAGTTTATTAACACTTGAATTCTGATGGAAGTGAAGCAGAAGGGAAACAAGAAAATTCCAGCTCATCTGAGCAGAATTAGTTCTCGCTTTGGATTAGGCCATTACTAAAGAGAATTAAATGTGTGCAATGTCAGTAAGACCCAACTTAAAATGCACTGTACTCTGAACCTACGGTGCTTTTAAGAGAAAAGTCATTCTGGGAATACCCTCCAAATACTGGCCTTGACTAAGAGATACTGACAAAAGTCAATTCTTGTCAGACTTAGAAAGTCATCTACCTAAGAACGCTTCATTATGAAACTAGTTTACATGAAGAGAGAATGACTATGAATGTGTATGAATCATTAAGTGACACCAACAAGAACTGTTACTCTTCAGCCTTATTAATCTAATAAATCATTTCTCATTAGTCAATCTTATGATTATCAGAAGCTGTTAGCCGCATGGATGACTAGAGTTTCTCATATATATGTGTATGTTAGGCTAAAGAAAAATTGCTGTAAAACAATGAAAGGCTGAAGACATATTAAAGAATCACATAGCAGTCCCCAGGCTCAGTACAAACACATCAATAGTGTACACAGTGCTACTTCAATTTATAGAGCCTGGATTCAAGGGCAAGTGCCTCAAGCAGAGGTCAGCTTTCACTTATTTGCTAGTTTACATGGTTTTGAGATAATCTTAATATGTGCCTTGGTTGGCTTTGAACTTGAGATCTTCCTTTCTCAACCTCCCAAGTACCCAGGACATTGGTGTGAACCACTATGTCTGATGCTAACTCATGTCTCTTAATGATGTCCTAGGAAGCCATCTTATTGTAACACTTAGGAACTGAATAGATCCTTAAGACCTCTCAAATTTGTAGTTTTAAAACTGGATTTCTGATGTGAATAATACATAAATATATTAAGGTTTGACTGTCTTGACTTGTTATTTACACTTAAGTCTACCATAGAGCTGTTGAGATGGTGGGCAGAATTTCCTCAGTTCAGCCCCTTGTACAGTCAAGAAATAAACATCACTGTGACACAATTCACTGAACCTGACTTGACACAGAACTCACCAGTATCCATTACCTGCCCCCTCCTATCCAGACTGTATAGACATTCACATTGCTAATCTCCTTAACTAAAAACCTGTTGGCCTATATTCATCAGTCATGACTTTGATATCTTTGAGAAGGAATGATGAGAATGGTATAGTACCCCAAGCTTTATTGGTGTTACTGGTGTAGTGATTTTAATCAAGTATCTGAAATGTAAGGGACCTTGCCTGTTATTCTCAGCATTCAAGGCATGTGCAGACTGTTCTCTGTTCTTAGCACCATCACAGCTCAGTCAAGTTCTCATGATTTGATAATCTCTTAAGCATTCAATGGGAATGTTAACTACAAATAATCTTCTAGAAATTTAAATCTAAGGTCAATAAAAATAGCAACTTTGAGAAAAAAAATTGCATACCTTGTTAATGGAAAAACTAACATTAATAAACCCAGACACTCAATATGGCCAACTCCAGAACAAACAGGAGCTCAGGTTGTATTTCTTTTGGGGTTGTTTCTGAAGGTGGAACTGGCTATAGCTATTATGTGTGCATAGAGGCTTTATAGCAGTACCAGTCTAGGGAAGTCTGCTGGAGCTCTCAAGGGAATTTATGTAGCATGGGGAAAGATCTTGGCCTAAGGCTAAAATCTCTCCTGATTAAGCCATTGGAAAAAAATCAAACAATATTTAAATTTAAAAATTAAGAAATTTCCTTTTCAATAAAAGGGCATGTGAGATGTTTCAGTTGGTAAAGGCACGTACTGCGCTTGCTAGTTTTATGTCAACCTGACACAAGCTAAGTCATCTGAGAGAAGAAATCTCAACTGAAAAAAATGTTTCCATTTTTCAGGCATAGGCAAGGCTATAAGGCATCTTCTTAATCAGTGATTGGTGTAGAAGACCCAGCCCATTTGGGCATTGCCACCCTGCACTGGACTCTATAAGAAAGCAGGCTGAGCAAACCATGAGGAACAAGGAAGTAAAGCAGTACCCCTCCATGGCCTCAGTATTAGCTTGTTTCCAGGTTCCTTCCCAATTTGAGTTACTGCCTTGGCTTCTCTCGGAGGATTCTGTCAGGATCAGTAAGCAAAATAAACCCTTTCCTTTCCAAGTTGCTTTTGGTTGTGGTGTTTAATCACAACAATAATTCTAAGACATCAACTAGTCTTACAACTTGACAACTTGAGTTTGATACCCAGGTCTCCAATGGTAAAAGGAGAGAGCCAATCCCACAAGCTGTATGGTTATTTACATGTGTATTCTGTGGCATGCCCAAGTATACATACGCATGTGTGTGTATGCATATACATACAAACTATGTACGCACATTCAAACACTAATGAATGTAAAAGAATTTTTGAAGTGAGCATATTAAGAAAATGGTTCTCAAAACCTTTTTCATACATGAGTCTGGAGCAGCTTCAGGCTAACAGTAGCTAAAAATTACCTCTCCTTTCATCCAAATTTCCAGCAGCAGAAAAACACAACTGCTCTGACTCAGCCTCCTATACCTCTCTAAGTATTTTAGCCATCTCCAGCCATCTCGAACAGCCCTTGATCACTATTTCTGCTTCTGTTTCTTGGCTTTCAATCTCTCTTGAAAGTGCTATCTGGTCTTTCTTATTCCCCATTGTAAAAGCTGAAGGCCTCTTACCTCAGCACTTAAGCCAACAGAGAGCACTGGCCATAGTAGTCTTACACTGACTTTACTCAACTCAACCTGTAAACAGAGCTGAGCCAGATTATACTATCAGATGCAGCTCAAGATCCCAGAGAAAAGCATTATGGAGTATATCACAACTAAAGAGGCCAAGAAAGGGGG
>LOEQ01001289.1:631142-644208 GCA_001685075.1 Bramus lutescens
AGACAAGATCTCCTGAGGAAATTGGGAGCATGGGAACCTTGGGAGAGGGTTGAAAGGGGGATGGAGGGGAGGCAGGGAGGGGAGCAGAAGAAAATGTAGAGCTCAATAAATATCAATAAAAAAATAAAAAATGTATATGCTATCTGCTAACAGGGCTCCCGAGTTGTTTAAGTTTGAACAAAACAGAGTGTCAGAGTATACAATAATCATGGTTGGACACATAGCTTACACTTAACCTCGGTTAACATTTGGGCACTCATACATACAGTAAATGCCCATGTACCCCTCTCAAAGATCAGATCATACCACCAGGAGACAAGAGGCTTCATCATACTGAGGTGCTACACAAAAATCTGAAACTGGTCTTTGAGATAGAGAAGACTACTTCAACTCCATATCCCTGAATTGAGTACTTCCCACATACTCCTTTTAATAATTAATCCATCTACATAGTCCATCAATACAGTGATTTTACAGAGGTAACGGAAAAGAATAACTCACAAAAGAATTTAGCTTTAAATCAAAACTATTAATATATATGAATAAAACAGAAAAGGAATCTAAATTAACTGATTATGGTTAAAAAGAAAAAAGGAGAAGACTTATCTAAGCAAACCTTGTCATGAAAAACGTCTGTCTCTAAGACTGTATACAAATAAAAGGAGAGCTGAGAAGCTGAATGCTTCTTCAGTACCTCACCACAGTAAACACCTCCTGGGAATCCACACCAACTCCATTTTCTGAAATCCTTATACTACCTGTTTATACTTAACTTTCAGAAACACTCTCCCCTTTGCCTTTCCTGTCTCCTCCTAAGTCTGAATTACTAGCTCCCCTTACAAACCTGGGGACCTTTCAGTGCTAGCTCCTCCATTTGGGTGCTGGGCCCACCTTTAAGCTTCCCAGCACACAGACAGACTGCAGGGGAGTATTCTACACTTTGCCACATCTCTACCCTACAGATTCTATGCTACAGAGGCAAAAGCTTCTGAAGAGGCTTTGCTATGGTTAGTGCCTTAGTAAAGTAAGTAGGGATACTTCTAGGAGGTGGGACTAATAGGAGATCTATAGATAGCTAGAATATCCTTGAGGGGGGCTAAAGTCTCTTCTTCTTGACTCAGAGATGGAGCAGTTTGCACCAGGTAGCTCCTACTATGTTATGTGGAAAAGGCTGAAAGCAACAGGACCACTTTCATTACTAGAATCTCAAAATAGGAGCCAAAATCAACCTTAACTGATTCAGACATTTCATTACAGTGATAGAAAGCTGACTAATATAGATCTTTTAGATTCTTACAACATAACAGTGTTTAAAAACATCATATAATCAATTTTTTAAGGAAATTATTCTACCTGAAGATAAGGGAGCACTCCTAAATTAACACCTAGAAAAATCATTTTATTTTACTAGATCAGAAGTTATCTTAATTGCATTGGTTCTTTGTACCTTTCCAAAGCCTAAAATAATAAAGTGGGAAAACAAGTAAATGTGATTTAGTGACTATTTTCCTAAGAAAACAGTAGTCATATATTCGCAATGGCCTCCCTGCCAGGTGCTGGGGAAGCAACCCCAAGGCCTCACTCACACTATTAGGCAAATGCTCTAACCCTGACCACCTCTATCCCTAGTCCTTTGGGTATATATCAGAAAGAAAAGGTTAATGCCTCTGTAACATGGGAAGTACTATGACATTAAATAAAAACTATTTCATCTTTTTTTTGTGGGGAAGGGGGTCATATGCCACTGAAACATAACTATTTTAAAATGTCATGAAAAAGATATACTTACCCTGACATCAGTAGCATCTCCATGCCTGATAATACTGGCCCAGGTGGTTGGCTCACTACCACTTTCAAAATAATGAAAGACCTTTAATACTCGCTCCATTGCGCCAGGGGACCGTTCCATGCCAGTACCCAGGTGAGTCTTAGAACTTGAACTTGGTGTATGATTCAAGTTTGGATCAAGATAAGCAGCTGCCATTCTTTTGCTAGATGCTAGGTATCTGTCATATTCTGTTGAGGGAGAAAAAAATGAAAAAAGATTTTTCAGTGTACATGAGTAGCAATCACAATCTGACAATTATGCTACCAACACTTTCTTCTAGTCTCCATTCTGTATTCCATGCACAAAGTACTTAAGTTGAATAGGAACTTAGCAACCCCACACAATCACTGTGCTTTCTACACCCAGGGTCTGATATAAGAGAACAACCTTAAATGCCAGCTTTAAAAAAATAAAAAATGTTAAAGGACCAGATTCCTATCTAACAATGTCAAAACTTCATTGGTTTAATTAAAATAAGATAATGTTAATACCCCTTCCTTTCTTTAAACCTACTTTTCATTTGTAAGAATACATCACTACAAAGGCAAAGGTGCCAGTTTGCTGCCTACTTTCAAGAATTTACTTCAAAGTTTTTTTTTCTTTACTTCAAATAAAACTCGAGACTTTATACATTCTAAATATGGACAACTAAAAACAGTAAAACAAGGTAAAGCTAAGGAGATAGTTCAGAGCACCTGCTCTGAAGTCACTAGTACCTGAGTTCACATCCCCAACACCCAAGTAACAAGCTGGGCACAGCTACATATGCCTATAACCTTAGCACTGAGAAGCAGAGATGTGCAGATCCTCAGCGCTCACTGGCTGGCCAAAGGGTCAGCTTCTGATTCAGTAAAGATAACCTCTCTCAAGACAATAAGGTGTCAATCAATAGTGAAAGGCACCTGATACCCTGCTCTGGTCTCTGCATTCCCGTGTACATGAACACCTGCAGCCATATTGTTCATTGTTCCCTATCATTTTTAACTGAAAATGACTTCCTGTTCCTCTGGGTACAACAACCTCTTCTGACCTCTGATAGCACCAGACATGCACCCGGTACACAGACATACATGGATGCATTCAGTCCAGCTTCAGGTCTCCACAGTATACCACAGTCTCAAGACCATTAAAAGTACAAAGTTTCAGCCAGGTGATGGCAAAGCACACCTTTAATCCCAGAAATTGGGGGGCAGAAACAGGTGGATCTCTCTGAGTTCAAGGCCAGGCTGGTCTACAAAGAGAGGTCCAGGACAGGTAGGGCTGGCTATACAAAGGGACCCTGTCTTGGGGGAAACAGAGTCTGAAGTCTCTTCTGATACTCAAGGCAACCTCTAAACTATAATTCTCTGTAAAATCAGAAATCAAAAAGCAGACTATAGACTTCCAACATACAACGGGACAGAATATACATTACATCCTAAAAGAGAGGAAATGGAACATAGTAAGGAAATACTGGACCAAAGCAAGATCAAAATCGAGCAGGATAAACTCCAAACTCTGCATCTCTATGTCTAATGTCAAAGCACTCTTCAGATCTTCCTATTCCTTCAGCTCTCCTCACCCAGACTCCAAAGCCAGAGCCATGCATGTGGTCAAAGCTGCCAAGTTCTTTGGCAACCTTCAATTATATCTGCATCAGCTTTCTGTTGTTGATGGTTTTCTTCTCTGTTTAAGCTTTTTTTTAATTCCTTTTCACAAGTTGGAAATTTAGCTGGGTCTTTCTCTAAAGTCACCACTCCCTTTATTCCTTTTAGCATTAGACTTTTCTTTAAACTTTTTATCTCCTTGAACATAGGAATTTCTGTCCACACATATTTTCTGGTGTTCCCTTCCCACCCCCCTCAAACCACAGACTTGTCTTTCTCTTTGCCCTGATTTTTTTTTCCATTATAGATCTGCATAAGAGTGATCACTAGTAATCAAGTGACACTATCAATGCTAGGCTATCTTGAAATCTCTTTTGTCAACACCATTAATCCAAAATTCAAGTAAGTCTCTAGCAGTTTTTTTTTTTAAACAAAGGCAGAAAGCAGTCACATTCTTTACCAAAACATCACAAGAATGGTCTTGCGATTGGCCACTTACTAATATTCTTCCCCTCTGAAACCCCTTGATCTAGGCCCCTATAGGTCTCACCCTCAGCACCACTGTCTTCTATGTTCCTATTAGGATGACCCAGTAAGTCCTGTTTATTGGTTCAACCACTTTTTGCTGTGGGAGCACATTCTGCTCCTTCAGCCAATAGTCTTTAAAATACAGCCCACTTGGGTGTGGTCTCTTATACTGTAAAAGCAGCTGTAAAAGTGTTCCTGCTTTCTTGCTTCCAGCTCCAGCTTCCAGCTGCTAGACTCTGTTCCTATTCATGCAGAGGACTGTTATCTCAGACAGTGGTCTGTAAGTTTTTCCCTTAAATAAATAACCCTTTTATTATTCATAATTCTGAACTGGTGTGAGATTATTTTGTGACTTCCATCATCAACTTTTCTGGTCCAAAGTCCCAATATTCTTTCTAGTCCAAAGTCTTTCATATTCCTCCAAACAACATGATCAAGCTTGTCACAGTAATACCACACTTCTTATACCAACTCCATCCTTAGTCACTGTTCTATTGCTGTGAAAAGACACCATGAACAAGGTAACTCTTAAAAGAGAAAGCACTTTATTAGATGCTTGCTGCAGGTTCAGAGTTAGTCTATATTATCATGATTGGGGGGGCATGGTAGCAGGTATAGTGCTGGAGAAATAGCTCAGAGCATTATATCCTGATCCACAGGCAGCAGACCGAGAAAAAGACACTGAGCCTGGCATGTGCTACTGAAATTTCAAAGCCTACTCCTCCAATAATGGAACATACACTCCAACAAGTCCACATCTCCTAGTCTTTCCCAACAGTCCATCAACTTGGAGCTAAGCATTCAAATATTGATTTGGGGGGGGCAGTCTAATTCTACCACCAGAGTTGACTTAACCCTCAAAACTTAATATATATCAGACTTGGGCATACAACTCACTGCTTCAGCATTAGTCTAGCACCTGCATGACATAGTTTCAATCCTTAACACCATCAAAAACATATTTTTCAAACACCATAACAGATCATATTGTTCTTTTAAAAATTCATATGTTCAAGAGGTTGAAAAAATTTGACAAAAATTTAACATCTTTCTCACTATAAATAAAAGAGCCTTATGAAATAAAGAACTAAAAGGAAACTGTTTTCAATTAATTAATAATACTAATAATTTCAAATACAGACAAAACTATAGCAAACATATTTAACACTAAACACTGTCTTCCTAAAATCGAACAAAGACACTTCTTCCTACCACTTCCCCACAGTTGAAACAAATACTGATAATGAGCCAGGGGAAAGAACATGATAAAGACATACTAATGCCCACTACAATATTATGGTGAGGGGCTGCTGTAATGTTCACAACAGAAAAGAGGGGGAGGGCACAATAGTCTTCCTGTTAAGACATAAGAGGCAATATCCACTGCTTACCACACCAGAGAGGACAGAGCCATGTTTCCTAGGGGAGGACTACTCTTCTCATTTAGCTATTTTTAAGGAAAATTTTATTAGAATTAATATGCACCTTAGATTATTTCATCTCATGCCAGACAAGTGAGAAGGTCAGGGGAAAAGCCAGAGTTCTGGTACTCTCCTCTAGGCACACTGCCATCCCATCAATACTCTTTGTCATGCATTCTGTTGGGCATTTCCTTCTCCACCTTTTCCTTCTCTACCTAGAATAATCCTCTCAGGTGGGCCAACCTAACAAGGTACTTCAGACTGTTTCAGACCCCAACCCAGATATAACGTTTCATACCTTCTATCAATTCAGGGAGTAGAAATCTGTGCCTTTTACTCCTTAGCATCAGCCAAATATTGACAAGTACATCCAGCAACTTGTAAAATGCTTAATAAATTTAGGAGAAAATACTTGAAGGTAGAAGATATATTCTTAACATGCAAACATTAGACAAGGTGAACAATTACATTAGGATCTTATAATCTTCCCATTTAGGCATGCATAGCACAATGATTAAGAACATTCACACCAGAGTCAGATCCCCACAGTTCAGAACCTGACTCTGCTTTCTGGGACCTAAGTAACCATTGCCAAATTATTTGGCTTCAGTACCTTAAAATCTCTTCTGCAAAACTGGAATACTGATGAACTCCTATCTCAGAGACCTTTATGAGAAATGAATGGAACCATACACATGAACTCATGCACATGTGCAAGTTCAGCTCACACATGACATTTAGTACCTGAGGAACAAAGTTTACCTGTTACAAGAGGCACACCTCTCTCAAAAATGCTACCTCTTTTGGGCTGCAGAGATGGATAGCTCAGAGTTAAAAGCACAGTCTCCTCTTGAACTTTCTGTTCTTCCAGAGAACAAAGGTTCAATTCCCAGCACCCACATGGAGCCTCACAATTATCTGTAACACTAGTTCCAGGAGATATAAGACCTCCTGGGCACTTCATGGGTACCAGGCACACATGTGCTGCAGACACAAACATGCAGACAAAACATTCACACACAAAATAAAATAAAATAAAAACATTTTTTTAGAAAATGCTGCTAGGCAGTAGTCACACATACCTTAATCCCAGCACTTATGAGGCAGAGGCAGGTGGATATCTGTGAGTTCCAGGACAACATGGGCTCTTAACACAGAGAAACCCTGTCTTGAACCCCCTCCCCCCCAAAAAAGAAAGAGAGAAAATGCTAACAAAGGTAAAGTAGAAAAGAATCATGAGAAATATCTGGTGAAATACTCAAATAAGTATAAAAGAACTGACAGTAGCTGAAGACCAAAGCCATGCCATATACATGCATACATCCATCAGCTACCAACTCTACAGGCCGCTATGCTAAATTCTACACATACACTTTTATTTTGAGAAGAAAACCATACACAAATACAGTGAAATTAGAGCAGTCAATTCGATGAGTATTAAAACTAGGTTCATCCAAATACAACATAATATAAGCAAAGGAATGTTAGCTCTTGAAGAGCCCTTAAAATAAAACTTATTTAATACAGAATACATTAACACATATTAAAATAACACCCTTTTTGCTTAGTATTTACCAGGCAGAAAAAAAAATTTCACATTATCCCAAAGGATGTTAAGTCTACTAAGGGAGACAGAAATCAGACAAGGTAACTGTGAAATGATATATCACAGTATATAATGTGCCAAAGAAGTGCAGGCTCTGGTAGGAACCCTGGAGAGGATCTGGCTAGGTTGAGGGATGAGAACTCATTTAAGGGGTATCTTTATGGTAAATAGGACTAGGGGACTCACCGAATGGAAAGGCGGTTTCATCAGCATATACAAAAGGTCTGAGAGGGAGTTTTCCCAATGTGCAAAACCAAAGTGATTACACTGCTAATGAGCAAGACAATAGCTCGGAGATGGAGAATACAAGAGAGAAAGGATAAAGTGAGACCTGTGGGGCACAGTAAGAATTGTGGTGTTTGATCCAAATCTAGTAAGTCACTGAAAAATATCAGGAAAATATCAGATTTCTGTTTTCACAAAAATCACTCCAACAGTTATGTGAAGGATGAACAAACATGTATGAACACGGTGAGAGTAGACATAAACAGAGACATGAATTGATTAACTCAAGACATACACTGTATATAGAAAAATCAGAATAAAATTATGAACTTATTGTGCATGGAAGGGAAAGTCAATGAAGCATTCTGGATCTATAGCATGAATAAGTGCATGGGAGTCTAATGTATACTAAGATGGGGAAGATTCAGGACAGCTAAGAGTCGCAAGAACCACTGCCATTTTAGTATAACAGAGAAGGAAAGATGTACTGCACAGGTGGACAGATGGATAAACAGATAAAATTTAAAATTTGAATGCAGAGTAAGTGTGACTTCAACTGCATAAGTCAGAAGTACATACAATCTCTATTACAGGAGGAAAAAATTAAAGAAACCAGAAAACACACTTTTTCCTAAAGACCAAACCATCACTATGGTATTTGCAGTCTTTTTTTCCAAAATGATTGAACAATGTATAACTGATAATTAGAAAACCCCACAAGTAGGGTTTTCCTAACCCAACACTTTGCAACCAAATGTCCTGAGAATATTTTTTCTCTTAGTATTCTTAATTATGCCTAGAAAATCACAATGTGGGTGCATACCTTTCTTAAATATTTTTAAATATAATCTTCTTGGGTGATTCTTCACACCAAATTAAACAATATACTATTAAAGAACAGACCCCCAAGTATTAAGTAAGGGTACCTTGAAGATCCACTTCAAAGTATACAAATATAGGTCTGTTCTACTATTTTTAGCCTGTCCTAGTAAGAATCTTATGTCTTTTTAAAACTAGGACACTGCTATGTGTTTTGAGGTTAATGTGACTAGTTGAAACAAATACACGGTTTAGAGTGTCCATTTGCAGGCTGAGATTTGTATATTCTTTGGCTCTGAGGTTTTAACTTTGTCTACATACTTTAACTGTTACACTTGAAATAACCGAGTCAGCTAATTACTACACACTAGCATTGTTGTTCTTATCATGAACAGTATTAACATGAATGGGGACAGGTGTCTCATGTGAGAAAGTAAAACAAGCAGTCAGAGAGGAAATTTAAAGACAGCTGCACTGGACAATCACTGCAAAAGCATATGCTCAGTTGAAGAGGACAAGGTGTCAAGCTCCTCCACTTGAACCACCCACCAGACTATCCAAGAGAGGAGAAGGCTGTTGGCGTTGCATGTAGAGATGGGGCCCACTGTGCCCCTTGATGTGTCCCATTTCCCATCAACTGCTTTAAAAAAATCTCTGTCACCCTCATCCAGTCTGTCACCTACAAAAAGGTACATTTTAATTAAAAAATCAGCTATTTGTATTTCTCTAATTAGTCTGCAAAAACTTGAAAAGCATGTTGCTTTGATCAATTTCTTTGTGGTAAGCCAAAACACTACTATCTCTTTTCTGTTAAAAGTTCTCATTTCTAAGGCCAATGTAGGTATTTAAGAAGGAAATCCAGTTGCTAACACCCCATCGGTCTAGGTCTTTAGCTCTTGGCTAGCTACAGTCTGGAGGGCTTTACTACTGATGCTCAGCACCATCATATTATAGAGATAGCATTCTGGACACAACCTACAAATGCTTCAGGAAGGCTGAGCTCTGCCTCAATTATGCTCATTTGCATTACATAGTCCTCATGCCACAAAACTACAGCAGTAAGAGGTCAATGTCCTTTAAAATTTGAGAGCTTCAATTTAACTGGATGAAATCTTTATTCTGAGTACCTATGTATGATAAAAGTGATGGGGACTTTATTCAAATACTAAAACAGTGTAAAAATCGCAAGCTTTGGTGCAAAAGCCTAAAAAGGAACGAATAAGTAATAGAGACAACTCAACCAATGAAAACAATCTGGAAAACTGAAGTGTGATCTGAACACATCCTAATCTAGAGGTACTAATATTGATACCTTTAGCCTAAAAACTAAACTGAATAAGCCTGTAGTTCATTCATCAAAGTGCAGCTCTTGCCCAAGTGTAGGTTCCTCCTTTTGAAAGCCTTCCTAAATAGATTAACACAGTACCTAAAGACACTTTTCACATAGTGACAATATTTTTTATGAAATATTTTATGAAATTGTTAAGTATGTTAATGTCTTAAATATTCACCACTATGCTAAGCAAAACAATTTCTAGTTGAATTTGTCTGTCTTGAGTTATGCACCAATTTTTACAGCTTCTTTAACTTAACTATGCTTTCTAAATGCTACCTTGAATGCTGGAATGAAGATGCCCTACTTCATATTTATATTTCTGGATGAAAACAAATTCTCACACTGAAGTAGAAAAATTTTCACTCACAGTATTTTTGACCTGTGGTAATCTCAAAATAACAGAGCTTCAAGCTAAATATACAAGGCATATAGACAATAAAGGAAATCCACTTTAAAACAACAATGCCCACAATACCCTTTTCTCCTTTTATCCTATAGTTAAAACTAATCATTTTGTTCTTTAAAAACCTCTATGGTGCAGAAGAGATAAGTGTCCTGAGTAAAATGAAAAGGCAAAAATAAATGGCACACAGGACAAGCACAGAAAAATGATTTAGATCGCTTAAGAGAATTTCCATACAAACGTTTCATTTTCTACTTGCAAAGTCGCCTAACTGGTTTTATGCACCAGCTGTAAACCTATACCACATCTTTTTCCCTCAAATGTAATTATAACTCCAAGTTTTGAAAGAACTATTATCTAGCTGCTTTTTAGTACAAAAGCATTAACTGGACATAAGCACACACTAAACAGATCTTTAAGTTGTTATACCTTTAGCCCAACACACTGGAAATGGACTACAGCCGCTTTTCTCCATACAGACGGCACCTGTAGGTCTCAGGGCCTCTTGGCCTGCCCGCTCCAACAACATACACCCAATCCTATCAAGATCAAGCCAGGAGTCCGCACACAAAGTCCCAGTTCATCGCTCCGACAGCATTTGCTTGGATCCAAAGCAAGACTAAGTAAGCTTCCCCTGTGCTCCTTTTCAGAGCCTGAAGCACGGTTTGAGAGGTGCTCCTTCTGTAACAGTTTCCGGCAGCTCCACGGTGGCCTCTCAGTTACCGAATCTTCTTCCGCAATCTGAAACACAGACCATTCTGGCCAGATTAAGCCACTGAACAGAATAAAACCAGCTAGTCATGCGACCCTATGGGTCTGTGTTTCTAGATTCATTCAGGGAGAGGGAGAGGGAGAGGGAGAAAGGGGAGGAGAAAAGAAGTCCTGGAGCCAGCACCTTATGAATATGCTAATCCCGCCCTTCTGTTCACTTCATCAGGCAGACTTCTGTTTACAAAATGACAGTGGACTCTTAAAACTGAGTAAGCTGCAATTCCAGTCTGACCCAGATCAACTGTCCATAGATAGTTCCTAAACAATTCCTGCTTCAGAATCATGCCTTTGGCACTTTACCAGCCTAATTCTAGCCTAATTCTAGCCTTAAACTAAAAATAATTAACTTGGTGAAATAAGTTTTGAAAAAAATGTTATGCTCAAAGCAAAAATCAAACGTGGAGGCAACCCATATGAGCCCAAATACCTCAAAGGTAAAATTTTCCTTCATTGATATTTTCTCAATATACCTATAAATACATACAGACTATCTAAAAAACATAAACTAGAACTTAAGGTAGCCAACTTATTTTAAAATATGCTTAAAGAATAATGAGGGATACAGGATTCCTTTTTCAAGTATGATTTCTTTTTTTAGCCTCAAAAGATGAAAAGTAACTCATACCTGAGTAGGACAGAAACTACTTTTACAATCTGCATCAGCAACTTTTTAAAAAATGCAAAACTACTTGCTTTTTCGATTCAGACTGAGAGTCAAGGTCATGACAAAAATTAAGCTATCTGAACACATTCCATGTGAGCATAAGGACAGTAGGTAAGAAGTTGCCCTTAAAGTATATGTACTACACACTGAAGCGCCACAGTACTAGCTTGTCTAGTATGTGAATGACCCTTCAGTCAGACAACCCCACAAACTAGGCTAAACTCAAGCACTGGCCTTACATGTAAATGTCCAAAGTTTTTCTCTTAACTTATTAACTTCTGAAAATAGGAGCTGAACAAATACTTCAAATAATAAGCATGTTTGTACCCAGCAACGCCCAGGACAGTTTCCTTCTACCTGTGATAAGAGATGTTCTTGACTCTGAGCTCCATACTCAGAGTCTAACAGCTGCCAGAGCTCCAGCAGCCATTCCTGAGACCCCCTGAAAACACATTATTCCCAGGCATGAACTATGACCCTAGGCAATACTAAGAAGAAAGAACTGCAGAAAAACATTGCAAGCAGGCTGGAAGAACAGAAGAAGCTAGCAAACAGAGCCATCAGACCAAAAAGGATATCCTAGGCCACTACAAAGGAGGCATGGTCATGGAGGACTATTGCCATCCTGGAAAAAGCAAGCACACTAAGTTCTGCCTCATCACATAAGCGTGGCTTGGCGTTTAACCTGTGCAATCACCAAAAGCTGCACAAGTCATCTAAGCCAAGGGTGAGTATACTAGAAACTCATAACTTTCAGAAACCAGCACCAGCACCACCACCACCACAAGCTACTTCTACTGCATCTAACTGTTCAAGACACCTACTGAGCTAAAGCACCACTACTGCACAGCTTCCACCACAAGAACAAGGATACTAGAGGCAAAGCCCTGCCAGGAGGGAGGGTCCTCATGCTCAGCTGTGATCCAAGGACTCTGAGCCACCACCCACCTAACCCAGGAATCATTTTTTAGCCCAATTTAATAACTGCCTCGGGACTCCCAGAGCAGAATAAAGAGTGGCTGGAGCTAAGGCACTGGTGGTTGAGGAGACAAGTACAACCCTAAGAGAAGGGAATAGGAAGAAAGGACAGGGTGAACCCAGTTTCTGGTTTTAATTCATGGATGGGGCTCTCTCTGCATCCTACTACTAACTTTATTATTCACTGTCCAAATATCCCCCATCTCTTAATGTGTACGTCTTTTAAGGGGTGAAAAAGTTGGATATAAAAGATGATTAATTTCTACTTTTGGCAGAGAGCAAATGACTAAAATGACTAAAGGTATACTGAGGCAATAGTTACAGAAACCTAGGAAACCACTGGCCCATGGCACCAGATGATAGCTGGAAAGGAGAGGGGAGGGTGCCAACAGCAATCAAAAGGACTACCTGAACCTTTTCTAAAAACTGTAGTTATAGATAGGGATAGAGCTACAAACCTATAATTCCAATATTCAGGAGGCAGAGGCAGAAGAATCTGAGTTTGAGGTCAGCCTGGTCTACACAGAAAGATCCTGTATCAAAAAACAAACAAAAAACTATAGTTATAGTTGAAATAAAGCCTTAGTCTATGAGACAATTCCAAAGAGATAACTTCCTCATTTTGAGGATTCAAAGGGGTCAAGCAGCTTGCCAGGGGTGGGAGGTGGGGTGGGGAAGCATATAATTACTTTCGTATGGTACTTGTTAAATATTAAAAACAAAGTATGTTTTTAAATCCATAACCCACACCAGGCAGTGGTAGCATACCCTTTAATCTCAGCATCTGGGAGGCAGAGAGATGCAGATCTGTGAGTTCAATGAGTTCAAGAATATCCTGGTCTACAAAGTGAGTTTCAGCGCAGCCAAGGCTACATGGTGAAACTCTGTATGTGTGTGCGGG
>LOEQ01001289.1:657479-672543 GCA_001685075.1 Bramus lutescens
GGTTGGCAGCCTTGGCCTATTTAAGGGCTGGGAGAGGCTTGCCCAGAAGAAGAAGAAGGAGAGACGAGGGGAGAGACTCTATTGCTGTAACAAGGTCCTGAATAAACCGCTTGCAAGAAGAGCTCCGGTGTTGCGTCATTCCTTGCTGGTCGAGGATGGTCGCGACAGCAAACTAGGAAATGGTGTGTGGCTTTGAAACCTCACACTTGGCTCTAGCAAGGCTATACACCTCCTAATTCTACCCAAGCAGCACCAACACCTGTGGACCAACTATTTACTCAAATATTTAAGTCTATGGGGGACCACCCCAAGGCCTAAGCATATATAACTTAGTACGGCCCTACTCCTTTCCTAATTGTACAATTAAATTATGTGGAAATCTCACAAACAAGACTATAAGATTTTGTCTACAGTAAAAACACCTTAATTTCCCACCAACCCCATGTCCTATCCAAAGCACCAGAGCACCCCAGGAACCAGATGTGAACTCATTTGGGGGGGGGAGAAACAGAGAGAAAGAAAATGGTTCTTAGCCACCCTTTGATAGACAATTTCAAAAATCGCCAAAATCATCTCTGTGGATACTGTGAAGCTACAAGTTTAAATCTCCTGAGAAGCCCACACCAAGACTCTTGGGTGTGTTTTAGCCTTCCCTTGAGTATCTTTCTATTAATTTCTGCTGAAACCTATTAAACCTCTTCTTAATATATTTCAGCTTTGCTTCAAACTGGCCTGTCCTGAAATTCTTTTCTGTGGTGAAGTCAAGAATCCCATCTTTACTTGGCTGCAGTCTCTGAAAAGAACTCCTCAGGCCACTGCTGGCAGCACAGCTTTATCTCTGGTCCCTGATAGGACTGCCTTGATAAATGCCCTCAGTCATGAGTGCTAACATACAACAGAAGCAGCAGCAGTGCAGATTTGTTCCGTGTACTAGCATGACCCTAAGAAAGACCCAGTATCCTCTCTGGGACAGACCTGCTAAAAATGAGTAACTCTGATTCAATCATCAGAAAACATGATACAAACCCAAATTAGGGGAAAGTCTAAAAACAAACTATATCCTTCAAAATCATCAATGCAGACAAACCTTTCCCCAAGTAAAAAGACTAAGGAAACATAACTGGATACTGCCTATAACCGGATTGGACTATTTATCAAGGGGAAGAACCTCTGTTAAGAAATACAAATAGGTCAACTGCCACAATTTAGACACAGACTATACTGAAGCAAAACAGGGAATAGGTTAGAGGAGATGTCAGAGATTAGTGTATAAAAAACGGTGGCAGCAGAGGAAGACTGGAAGCCCTGCCCAGCTAGGCTTCATTCTGTACAACTTAAGGTATAGAGATATAGGAACATCCTAACTACCCTCCAGACTCAAAACTGCCTGAACAACACCACAGATCTGCATACAGCAAATGTAATTTTTTTTAATTTGACAATTACTTCATTGGCATTGTAAAACATCCTTGTTGCCAGCAAATATTCACTGAGGTTTTTTAGGGTAAAGTGCATGACGAGTGAATTTACTCTCAAAGGGTCAATAAAAATAAGCATTTAAATGGCTGGAGAGATGGCTCAGAGGTTAAGAGCAGTGGCTGCTTTTCCAGAGGTCCTGAGTTCAATTCCCAGCAACCACATGGTGGCTTATACCTATCTATAATGAGATCTGGTGCCCTCTTCTGACCTGCAGGCATACATGCAGGCAAAACATGGTACACATAATAAATAAAATCTTCCTTAAAAAGTAAGTACGTAATACAAATCTATATAATACATAAAAGCATATCTACATGGAGGGGACAAGTGTGTGTGCTTAGATTACAAAATGTTAATGGCTGGTGAGACATCATTACTATTTCACTTCCTGAGTCTTCCCTAATAAAAGAAAAAAGGTTTTCAAAATAACAACTTTCACCCAGCAGTGGTGGCACACACCTTTAATCCCAGCACTCGAGAGGCAGAGGTAGATGGATCTCTGTGAGTTCGAGGCTAGCCTGGTCTACAAAGAGAGTTCCACACAGGACAGGCTCCAAAACTACACAAAGAAACCCTGTCTCGAAAAACAAAACAAACAAACAAAAAGCTAATAATAATTTTAAAAAAAATGGTATAATCCTGGGGCTTGGGAGATAGAGACCAGAAGATCACTGTCAGTTTGAGGCCAGCCTGATCTACCCAGGGAGTTCCAAGTCAATAGGGTTACACAGAGAGGCCCTGTCTTAAATTATAAAATAAATTAAACAACAAAACTGGGGAAGCAACCAACTGAGAGGGTTGCTGTTAAGGTCTTTTATACCTTGGAAGGGAGTCTTAATGATCAAAGGGACTCTCTAGATTTATGCTGGCCTTGAGGACATGTCCAAGGGGTAATATCTTTATTACTTAATTGTGGTGATAAGAGCCCCGCTGTGGGTGACAATATTCCTAGGCAAGGGATTCTAAATGCTGTAAAAATGACTTGGGTACTTACACACATTAATTCAATGCTCACCGATAGAAGTGACTAAGTGTTTCGATGTCCTAGCTCAATGGTGGAATTGTAGGACAAATAAAACCATTCTCCCCTAAACAGCTTTTGTTGGCATATTTTATCAGAACAAAAAGGAATGAAATGACACTGATGGAAAGGCACAGACTATGAAACTTGGTATTTAAACCAGGTGTCTAAACAGGGAGAACCCTAAAGGCATAAGAACTAAAAGTGAGGTTGGTATCGTTTTGCAGTGCTGGGATAGATCCCAGAATTTCATTCATGTTAGGCAAGCATTCTATAGTATGTATAATACATTTTATTTAAGGTCTGTCAAAATTTTTTCCTACAACATAAGAAATAAACTTTTTTTACATTTATATTCCACCTATTTTTTCTTTCCTCTCTAAAGTGTGTTGGGGCACTTGACATAGGGTCTCATGTAGCCCAGGCTGGCCTCAAAGCATTAACTTTCTAGCCTCTATCTCTCACTATTGGAATCACAGGAGTACACCACCACACCTAGCTACTAGCACTGTCTCTAATTTTAGTACCCCTCGCATTTATGCTAACCTTTCAATAAAAATAGGTCAAAATGAAACATTTTAGAAGACATTTTAAATGGTAATTAACTCACTGTGCATAGTACAACAGTAACACACTAGATCCAATGCAGTATGTGTTGTTATTCCACACTGGAGCTGCAGGCAATGACAACTGTAGTGTGACTGCCACCTGGCTAAAGCAACTGTCAATGTCTTCAGACACACAACATGCTTTAAGCCTCCTAAAAAACTAAAATAAACACAGTGATCTCCAGGGGAAAATACCTTGACATAATAAACCATGTACAGCAGGATCAAAATGTCATCACCTTCTGTTCCCAAATACCAACTGTTCGAGAGGCTATCACCAAGTACCTACCATATATCACCATATAACTGTACTATATTACAGTTGCATTAGCACATAGCCAGCTAGAGATACAAGGCAGGCTGCAAACAGAAGAAAGTGCACTGTGGTAGAACCACCCTAAGGAGTCCAACACCAGTGTGCTTCATTGTCGATTACTCTTCTCACCAAACCACACATTACAGTGCTGCCTTGAAGGCTGGACATTTAAGAACGATCTTGTCTCCAAAAGTCAAATAAAGAACTGATTCAGACAAAAATCGGTTGCACACATATTTTCTACTAATTCCTCTCCCACTCACTGCTGTGGCTTTTAAAGCAACATTTTATGAGGGGAAAAATGCTATGAAGCTGCTCAATAGGGTATCAAAAACTATGCAAAAAAAACCCCAATAAACTTTCATGAATATTTTTAAGAAATTCAATTCATTCCCAGCATTGTGACCCACATCTTTAAACCCAGCAACTGGGAAGCAGAGGCAGGCAGAACTCTATGAATTCACAGATAACCTGATATACTTTATAAGAACCTGTCTCATCTCTGTGAGCTTGAGGCCAGTCTAGTCTCCAAAGCAAGTTCCAGGACAGCCAAAGCGGCTGGCTACACAGAGAAGCCAAAAAGAACCTGTCTCAGAAAGAAAAGATAGGAAGGTAATTAGTTAAATGTGCACCTGTAATTAATTCTTAGGTTTAGGAAGGTGTACTTTTACATGCTGTGCATTTTCTCACTTCTAGCAATTTAAAGATAATTGTGCTCTATTACCGATTAAAAGAACTGAAGACTGATTAAATTTATCTCATGGCTATTAGAAAGAAATGTTTCTATTAACGTAAATCTGGTAAAATATCTCCAGAGCTACCACAGCTTAAACAACATGGGAGAATCCTAATATAACTCAACTTCTAAAATCCCATTGCCTGTGCTAATTCAAACACAACCTCCATAATACACAATTTTCTTATATCTAAATAAATGCCTTTAGGTTAAAATAAATCAGAACAAACCAAACAAGTACTCCAAATTTACATGTTCTCAAAAGGCATGTCTATGCTAAAAACTATCCTATACAAATAATACACGAAGGGGCTTGAGACATGGCTCAACAGTTAAGAGCACTAGCTGCTCTTCCAATGGTCCTGAGTTCAATTCACAGCAACCACATGGTGGCTCACAAACATCTGTAATGAGATCTGGTGCCCTCTTCTGGCCTGTAGGCATACATGCAGGAAGAATACTGTATAGATAATAAATAAATAAACCTTTAAAAAAACAAATAATACATGAAAAAAGTCTGCTTTGATCCAATTAGAAAGAAAAACTGAATTCAAACTACTCTGTGCACATGTCAATATCCACAGAATGTGACTTGTGTTTAATAAATAACATTCTCCCTTTTGTGTTCTTTAGTTGGTTTTGTTCTGTGCTGCTAGAAGTCTTCAGAAGAGTAGAACTCATTAGTCTATTATTCTGAGCATGACGCCACTAAGGGCTCTGGATGTTATGTATGTAGACGTCATGAAAGGATTTAAAGAGGTGTTGACTTGTGGTATGAGGGTTGTGAAGTTTGGAGTGTGTTGGCTTGTCCTGTGAGGATTTAAGTGATAGGTTATAGTTTCATCTGTCTGTGGCTAAGGAGAAAGTCACAGTCCTAGAGTTATGGCCTTGCAGTCAAACTTTGATGTTACAACTACTGACTGTGGGACTTTATACAAAATATTTTAATTTTCTATTCGTTGGTTTCCCCATTTGTTCCACCAATGTTTGTTGAGTCTCTGCTATATTTGTAGCAGAAATGTAAGGGAAAGTTGAAGTAGTTTTAAGGTACAGACCTGCATTTCTCTGAAGTAGGGCATGTGACTGTCACTGGAGTTTGGGAGAAGGTACTAACAAGAGTAGATGCAAGAGGTTTGTGGTTGAGGAAAAGAGAAACTTTGCAGTATAAAAATGCTCATCATGGAATGATAGGCTCGATTGCAGTTGATGAGAATTAAACTAAAATTGCCTGTTTTTAAGGTAGTAATATTTCTGTCTAGTGGCAGCTCTCAGTAGCCCATATAGAATCTGGAAGAAGGCCTTGAATGTACATTGAGTCATGGGATGAACTCTTTCCAGGCTGCTTAATTATAGGGACAATAAGAGCTGGTACTGTTAAACGGTGCAGTTAAGTTCAGGAAATATTTGCTGAGTTCATATTAAGTTCCAGCCCCATGGTACTTTTAATTGGTTTAAGAAGAGACATCGAGATATAAAACAGGAATGTCTTGATAGAGCAGCTGATGGGCTGTAAACCTAAGGAGTACTCTATGTTATATACTGAAAATTGAGAAGGACAGTGGGAGAAATTATGCCATAGTTTGTAGTTAGCATTTTAGGTCTACATAGGATACTCATAACAATCATTGATGCTAAATGAGATGGGAGCCAGATGTAGCAGAGATGAATGTATTAGCCAAGTAGATCCAGGGGAGAAAGAACATTGTACACGAGTTAACAACATACAGACAGAATGTGCAGTGTTTGGTGAGCTGAACCACTCTTGTTGAGGGAGTCTGACTCTGAGCTCATGACAAGATATATTCTCTGAGATGATATGAAGAAAACCAGCAGAGGTGACATTGGGGTAGGACAATAGCAATCAAACAAGTGGACCTAGAATGTCAAGACAGTAAAATTTGTTAGTAGTCAGTGTGTGGGCAAGAGAAAAGGGGTAGAGCTGAGTGTGAGAGGGACTTATGATATGGATATACCCACTACTCAGGCAGGCAGGCAGTCATTCCATGTGTCTGCTAGGTGCTGTGCATGAAGCCCAACATGTAAGGTGAACAGTATTACCTACCCTAAGTGAGCAGCAGTCTGTGCTCCCTGGCCTTTATTTCCTAAGAGACTTAAAAGTAGGGAAGGATAGGTTAGCGAGATGTCTTAGCAGTCAGAGCACTCATTTGGTGGCTCTCAACCATTCGTAACTCCATCTCCAGAAGAATCTTACACTTTTTTCTAATCATGACACCTCCATGGGTACTACATGCATGCAGTATACATATATACATGTTTATAGAACACCTCCATCACATAAAATAATACACAATTTAAAAAACTAAAATAAATAAGAAAGGATATTGCGGTTTGGTCCTAGGAAATCACTTGTATGCTATTTGAAATGTCTCTGCTAAACACTTGTACAATGGGTTTTATTCAGCTTGATGTAATCATAAATCCTCCTTTAAAATGGTGTTTGTGATTGGATCAGAAGTTAGTGCTGAAATGGCCAGGAAGAAATAGTAGGCTTCAGTCCTGCCCACCAAGAGTTCCCAGAAGCTCTTGGATTCAACTCTTGTTTTAGCTGTTGCTTTCAGCAATTCAATCCACTTCATAATAGGATTTCTGTGCTTGTTGTCCATGTCAACCTTAATGACAGGGCAGGTAGGGAGTTTTTATCAATAAATTACTTTTTGTGTGACATTTCTGAGATGCTCAAAAACATTAATTGATCACAACAGGACTCTGACAGACCAAAGAAAAGATTTCATTTGAGTCTAGTTTGGTGAACCAGTGAGATAATTTGGGTGCTTATAGGAACATGAGTTACTGAAAGGCATCTGCATCACCAAAAAGACCTACCCCAGCATGAGTGACAGCTTAGGAAATCTGCATCCCTGGAGTCTCCACTTTAGTCAGCCTTTTGTAACCCCACCCCTTGTCTTCTCCACAAACAGGGGTGGGTTCAAGAGGGTGTGGTAGCTAGAATTTCAGGTTAGAGTCTACTCATGATCTTTCCTGCCCCTTTTATGAGGGAATATTAATAGGTCTTATCTTGTGAGGGTCTTCTGGGGGGCGGTGAGTACGCTGTTCTATTCAATACTGCAGTGGCTGTGCCATGCCCAGAAGACAATTCCATGGTACCTCTCCCCTGCCTTCTCTGCTTGGCTCTATGATAATTTTTGATTGGATCCATACTTTACTTTTTAATGTTTGTGATTATGTAAACATTGCTCATTATAGAGTAATTTGTAGTACGATTCTGTTTTCTTTTTTGTTCAAGTTCTGTTTTCTTATTTTCTTGAACTTAAAATTTCTACAACCTACACTTCCCATTGGCTTTGATCTAGTTAAAGGTCCTCACCCTCTCTGTAAGCTGTGAAGCCTTCCCAAGAATATAGCCAGGTAACCTCCCGCTAGATTGCCCATCTTTGACCCCCATTTTCTGTGAGAGGAGGGAACACTGGAGGCCTACCTTTACTATGAGAGGAACCTACAGTATTCTATCCATTTCTATTACCAGGGAGAGGGCAGGTAAACTAAGCGCAAAAAAACTGAGGATTCCTTCCTGGGGAACCTTGCTGTGAACAGGCCTTCCTCAATGGGGAGTCTTCTTAGTGTAGAAATAAATGGGAGAAAAAGCCTGGCCTTGTAGAGTATAGATTTCAGTGACTTAAAAATCTTGTTTGCTGGGACTTTCACTAAATTGTACGTACCATACCACCTTAATACAGACAGCATCTTGGGAACTTCAAACCAGATTACATGGGAATTAGGTTCCCGTTATTAAACATGGATGAAAAGTTTATAAATGGAGTCCTAAAACTTGAACATACAGCATATCAGAACACATGTACCCAAGTGGTAAATTTAAAAGTGTGTTTCATATCCTGCTTCATGGAAAAATTCTCTAAGAATACTTGTCAGAGAAATGTAATGACTTTGGCCTTGGGGTATTCAAGCCAATTCACTGGTGTAGAAGTCAGTGCCTGTAGTGCTGCTGCTTCAGTCTTTCCAAGAACCAGATGAACTCCAGGAGAAACTTGGGAAATTGCTTAGTAATTAGCTTATGTTTGGAGAGGGCAAGCAGGTGGCTTAAGAACATGTTATGGAGGTATGCAGGCAGATCTCTAGAGCCACAGGGGAAACCAGCTCTCAAAGAAAAAATGGTAAAAAGTTGAGAGCTGACAGATTGCTTGCTTTTGAAAAGAAGCACTGCACATGGTGAAATGCAGAGGCAGAGTGACTGGAAATAAGGCCTGCACACAGTCTTTGCGATTGCAGACACCGCAGTTCCTTTCATATGAATGCACAGAACTCATGGATGGGCAGGGCCTTGTGTTGAACTCAGTCTGAAGCTTTCTATTTATACCCAGGTGTATGAAGAGCACACATTTCAGTCTTGACATTGCGACTGAGAAATTGTGGTTAGATTATAGTCACAGTCGTGGTAGCTCTATTTGGTGAATTCTGAATTTTTTTTTCTTTTTGTAAAAACAAGGTTTCTTTGTGTAGCCTTAGTTGTCCTGGAACTCACTTTGTAGACCAGACTGACCTCGAACTCAGAGGTCCACCTAATTCTGCCCCCCAAGTGCTGGAGTTAAAGGTGTGCAACACCACACCCTGCTTGAATCTTACTTTTTATGTATGTGCCATGGCACTCATATGGAGGTTAGAGGACCTAGCCTCAAGTGTTCCTCACTTTCTACCTTGTTTAAGATGTCTCTACAAATTACCTCTTCTTTGAGCTTTCTGGGATTCTAGTGGCTCTGCCTCTTATCCCAAAATGCATGTTGGGAGTATGGATGCTTGTACTACAAATCTGGGGGTTTTTTTCTAAAAACTGATTTTTAATTATGTGTGTGTGTGTTCGTGTTGAGTGTGGTTATCTATAGAGGTCAGAGGCATCTGAACCCTAGGAGTTGTAGTTACAAGCTGTTCTGAGCAGCCTGATGTGAGTGCTGGGAACTGAACCTGGGTCTTTTGCAAGAGACTCAATCACTCGTGTTTTTTTCTAAAGAGTCTCCCTATACAGTCATGGCTAGACTCAAACCCAGAGATCCTCCTGCCTCTGCCTCCCTTGTCCTAGGAATTAAAGGTATACACCGCCATACCCAGCCCAATAATCATGCTTAACCACGGAGCCATCTCTCCAGGTCACAGACCTGGCTTTTTACATGGAGTCTTGACATTTGAACTCACGTTTTTATAGTTATACAGAAAGTACTTCTCCCTACTTTTTACTTAATTCTATATAGCAATCCAATAGGTAGAGTTTTATGTTCTTATTTTGTAGATAAGAAACTGCGTCTAGAATTAAGGAAATTTGCCCAGAGTTCCTTACAGCTGTGCCAACTTCTCCAGTGCTTTTCATCGAAGCTTAGTTTTGTGGTTGCTCAAATGGACATGTGGTAGTCATGCTTTTAACAGATAGAACAGTGCTACCTGCCAAGCTAATGTTTCTTCTAATTTGCATTTCCTTTTTAAATGCATTTTGAATATATTATCATTTCTGTAAAGCTTGCAAATAATGCTCAGTTCCTTGTTTCTGCTAACAGAAAAGTGTGGCTTCATCAAATGCTTGTAAACATCAAGCATGGGGGTATGTCTTGTACTGTCAGCATTTTGTGTATATGTGTGTGTGTGTGTGTGTATAAATATAAAGATATATGTGTTATTATATATAAAAGACAGAGAGGATCTCATCATGTAGTCCTGGCTGGCCTGGAACTTGCTATGTAGCCCAGGCTCTTTAAAATCACAGAGCTCTGCCTATCTCTGCCTCCTATGCACTGCAACTAAAAGTGTACAACAAGGGGCTGGTGAGATGGCTAAGCAGTTAAGAACACTGACTGCTCTTCCAGAGGACCAAGCCTCAATTCCCAGCACCCACGTGGCAACTCACAACTGTCTGTAACTCCAGTTCCAGAGACTCTGACACCGTTATATCAATGCACATAAAATAAAGTTAAATACATTTTTTTAAAAAAGTGTGTATTAGTACACTCAGCAGTTGTCCCTGAGTATAGATGCAGTGTGACCAGCTGCTTCATGCTCCTGCCATTGTGCCTTCCATTCCATGATGGACTGTACCCTTGCTTTGAGCCATAGTAAACCTTTTCCTTGGGCTGCTGCTTTTTTTCCCATTTTTTTTTATTATTATTAAAAATTTCCACCTCCTCCCATTTTCATCCCCCTCCCCCCATTCTCCCTCCCCCTCCCTTTCCAGTCCTAAGAGCAGTCAAGGTTCCCTGCCCTGTGGGAAGTCCAAGGTCCTCNTCAGAGAGTCTGGACTGATCACATGCTCCATCAGTCCCAGTCCAGCTGGCCTTGTTGAGCTCCCATTTAGATCAGCCCCACGTTTCAGTGGGTGGGTGCACCCTTCGCAGTCCTGACTTCCTTGCTCATGATCGGGTTGCTGCTTTTTTGAGGGGATAATAATTGCATCATTTCCTCCTTTCCTTTCCTTTTTCCTTTCCTTTCCTTTTTCCTTTCCTTTCCTTTCCTTCCTCCAAACCTTCCTATGTTCCCCCACCCTTGCTCTCTTTGTCTATGTGTGTTCCTAAACATATAATTCAACCTGTTCAGTCTGCATGTTTCTTTTTTGTATATGTTTTCAGGGCTGACCATTTGGTATTGGATAACCAACTGACACTGGAGAAGACAATTTCTCTCACTCTCAGCATTTCTTAGTTGTCTTTTGAATTACTTCATGTCAGGGGTTTGTAAGAGCAGTAAGAAAGCAAGCAAGTCTCAGCTTCATAGTGAGTTTAAGGCTGGCCTGGACTACATGATAGTCTTGAACAAAAAGCAAAACAAATGCTCAAAGTGGGAGAAAGTTTGATCCTAGGAGACAGGCTGCTTTTCTTAGGATTCTTACATTCAGGTCAGAGGGGCAGGGATGTGTTCTTTTTTCCTTCTACTTGCTTTTGCACACTGTGCCATATAGTTATAAGGAACAGAGTGCCCTGCAATGGTAAGGAGGCACTTTATTGTCCAGGTCTAATAAAGTCTATAAACTTTTCAACATTTCTTTATCAACAAACTATTAAAATGTGGTCAGGGTCAGTGACTGATGGGAGGGTCCAGCCCATCGTGGGTAGTGCCACCTCTCAGCTTGTGGTCCTGGTTCTATAAGAAAGCAGGCTGAACAAATCAGAAGAGCAAGCCAGTAAGGAGCACCCCTCCATGATCTCTGGATCAGCTCCTATCTCCAGGTTCTTGCCCAGTGTGAGTTCCTACCTTGGCTTCCCTCAAAGATGAACTGTGATAAGGAAGAGTAAGTGAATAAACCCTTTCCTCCCCAAACTGCTTTTGGTGTTCTATCACAGCAATAGTAACCCTAACTAACACAGCTGCTACTGAGTGCTGAACATACATTAAATGTATCTCACAGTGTCTTCATAACACTCTCCTAAGAGAAAAATCTATAATCCCTTTGTTCAAGGAGAAACTAGGTTTAGGTAGAAAAATTAAGTGGGGCTTGGGCAATGGCTTAGTAAGTAGGAAAAGATTACTTGCTAAGAACCTGAGTTTGAATCCAAGCACCCATGTTTAAAAGATGGGCAATACCACAGGTGCCAGTATGTATGTATAGGAAAAAACATAACACACATGTGGTCTGGTCCTGTCTGAAATTTCAGGCATCCACTTGGGGCTAAGGACCTATGCCCTGAATAAATAGGGAGATATAAGTAATCTAGGACAAAATCTGAAGCCAGCACTCATTAAAGTAAAACACCAGTAAAGAACACTCTTCTAAAGCCACAGTCACCAGTACCAACACTTCTAACTTGGAAACTACTAACTTCTCTGTTATGAGTTTATGTAAATGTAAAACAGCAGATCTTGATCTTAACTTGGTTGTAAGAATCCAATAAGTAACTATAATTCAGAGTGTTTATAATGTCCAGAGCGATTCCCAAGAACTGTTCTATGAACAACCAATATCATAATGCTAATATTAGGCACATAAAAAGACTCCACACACAAATTACAGGTCTTCCCTGGTCCTATCCATCAGCTACATTCTGCTGTTGCTCCTGTATGTCAGAGACTCTGGACAAGGGAAAGAAAACCCAATAAGCAGCACCAAGGTACAAACACAGACAGAGAAATGTACTCACAGCTCAGAAGGCAGAAGTGACTTTGAGAAAAAAACCAAATAGCTGTTATAAAAAAAAAAATACTCCTAGTATCTGTTTCTTCTTTTCATTGTAGTCCAGAGACCTGGAAGAGACAGGATGTACACATACATAAACATCTCTATTTCACTGCTATTTACTTACTTAACAGAATTAGGGATGCTGGGTGAGTGTTCTAACACTAAGCTTAACCACCCGCCCATTTCAATCCTCTAATAAAGTCCCACAATGCTCACCCTCTTACAGTTCTCTTCATGTCCACCATGAAAACAGCTAGACAAAGAATGATTTGTTTTGTTTTGTTTTTCAAGATAGGATTTCTCTGTAGCTTTGAAGCCTGTCCTGTAATTCACTCTGTAGAGCAGACTGGCCTCAAACTCACAAAGATCCACCTGTCTGCCTCCTGATTGCTGGGATTAATGACATGCATCAGCACTGCCCGCATAATAAATGAATTTAAAGCAAACACATGGAAGCTAACTGCAAACCTGAACCCAGTGAAGAGGATACGTATATGTAACTAAAAACTATTAGATAATCAATAAGCATAACCTGCTGAAAAAAATGACAAGGTTCAAGATAAGCAACAACATACAAACCTGCTTGTTCCCACGAAAATAGGCTAATGAGATAGAACAGAGTTCAAAGATCAAATAAAGGTCAAAACCAACTAAAAAGAATAGAAACTTTGATAAACTGAAAAGGCTTCAAGACATCAAAACAAATAGAAATACCAGGGGAAGGGCAATATTCTGGACCAAACACAGACAATTTTAAAATGGGAAGCACAGTCTGACTTAGCAGACCATAGGTCTAAAAAGACAAGGCACCAATTCTATTTCCACAGCAAGGTGAACAAAGGGTCAGAAGCAGAAGCATTGAGTGCAGTAACCTTGAGGTGTGAAGACTGCCAATGCTGCAGAGAGCATGGGCAACCTGCCTCCATATGGGCCCCTCTCTCACCACCTGAGAGTAGACCAAGAGTCACTCTCTGGAAAGGGCAGAGTACCTTTCACACAGAGGTAGGTTGAGTCACTGACTTCAGCTTCCCACCATATAATATACTCAACTCCTAGAATCTGGCATCTAAATCTTTATCTTGCAGGAAAGAAATTGTTTGCCAAATAGGAAAGACTAGACAACACCAGATTCCCTGACAGAAGGCCTGTACAGAATACCCTGATGCAAAAACTCAAGGCCCACACACATGCTTAAAGCTTCCAAAGAAGTTCTGAATTCACAAGGAAATAAAGACATGAGCTAAAGGCTTCTAATCAGAAGACAGGGACAAACACAAGGAAGGCCAGAGTAGAGGGAGGGCACTTGGAAGAAACGCAAACTTTTAGTAGCCTAGAGGTAGAACTTTGCAATCACGAAACAAAGATACAGGTTGCTCTTTGCATGAGCCTCTCCACCATCCATACTAGGTTTCTAGCTTGCATGACCTTGAACACGCAGGCACAACCACTGAGTTTATGTGTGCAACAATACAGTTATGTCTGGCAAATACCATTTTGCTGCAGCTGTCCACTGCCTCTGGTCTGCCACTTAGAGTACCTGCTTCAGTAGATGGTCCTACATCCATGCACATACAGGCTGTATTAAATGGATTCATCAGCTTTTTTGCTATTCTTTTTAAAAAGCCCACAATGCCTGGGTGGTAGTGACACAAGGCCTTTATTTCCAGCACCAGGGAGGCAGAGGCAGGCAGATCTCTGTGTAAATTGGAGGCCTGGAGGCATGGTCTAAAAAGTGAGTTCCAGGACAGAAAAAAAAAAAGATACAGGATTTCTCTGTATAGCCCTGACTGTCCTGAAAGTCTCTCTGTAGACCATACTGGCCTCCAACTCACAAAGATCTGCCTCTGTCTCCCAAAGTTCTGGGATTAAAGGCATGAATCACCACCACCCAGCACTCTTTAAATTTTTTTAAAAAGATCTAATAATTGGGCTGAAGAGATGACTCAGGAACTAAGAGAATGCTGTTCCAGAGGTTCCAGGTTCCATTCCCAGTACCCACATGTCAGCCAATAACCATCTATAACTGTAGTTCTGGTTACCACAGACACTGCACACAAATGGTATATATAGAGATATAGATATATATAGATATATAGATATGCAAGCAACCCAGAGATACACATAAAACATAATAAATCTTCTTAAAAACTAATAACAAACATAACTTTTCCTAATCCCACTGTCAAAGACATAGCTCAAACAACATTGTACACACTCCAAGCTATTCTCCTTTAGTTTTACTATGCCTCTTTCAACTTAACTTCTACCTCAGAGTAATAAGTAAATAATATATTGGCTTCATGTCTTAAATTTTTATGTCTATTTTCTTCTTTTTTAAAGATCCATTTATTTTATATGTATGAATGTTTTGTCTGAATGCTTATGTGTGTACTACATGAATGCCTCATGCCTAAGAAGGCCAGAAGAAGGTGTTGGAGCACTTAAAACTGGAACTGCAAACAGTTTTGTGGCTACATGTGAGCGCTGGAAAACAAACCCAGGGCCTCTGGAAGAGCAGCCAGTGCTCTTAATCTCTCCGACCCAATAACTATTTTATTTTGTTTTGTAAGTAGACATTAAACAGTAAGAGCATTCCATTCTAGTAGCACTAAGGCCACTGAATGCTTGCTATTTTAGCCAGGGGTAACTTAAGACATGGTATGTTCTAATTGTTCCTTAATCCAATCTTATTTAAGAATATAAAACAAGGGGCTGGAGAGATGGCTCAGCGGTTAAGAGCATTGCCTGTTCTTCCAAA
>LOEQ01001289.1:702713-715191 GCA_001685075.1 Bramus lutescens
CTCACCTACATCCAAGCCTCTCGGGAATCTAGGTCAGTCGCTGGTATGGGATTCCCCTGTTCCAGCTCTGACTGCTTTCCTTTGCCCCAGTCCATTCCCATGAAAAGCGGGCATACTCTGAAGATGCCATCAAGCATCTTATGTCCACTGTGGTAGCCACTGTGATCACACCGATTTGGAAACTGAGGCAGAACATGAAAAATGACTCAATTGTGGACTCATCAAATTAACACAGTGGCAGGTAGGGATCACAGACACTCTGGGCAGACCCTGGTGAAGCATGGGAGCTATCTTCTCCTAAATCCAGTGTTCACTGAATGACTGAATAAAGGTTTCCCATTTCATCACAGTTATGTGTATGTTGCCTTTGACCTTAACTCTGTTCTGCATTCCTTGACTTACCTAAACTACAAACGCTTTATAATAAGGATCAAAGACCATGGACTCTCTAAAGTTGGGTTCATCAACTGAGATCATTGCGAAGATAAATAACGTGTGCATGGGAGCTGTGTTGGCACATGCTGTAATTCTAGAACTAGGAAGGCTGTGACAGGAGGATTACCAGGAGTTTGAGACCAACCTAGAATGCACTAAGGGCTTCTGTCTCAAAAAAAAAAAACCCAACTCTACAGGAACTGTAGTGGCTCAGTAAGGAAGGATACTTACTTGGCATTATGAGAACCTGAATTGGAATCCCCAGCACCCACAGCTGTAATTGCCTGTAACCCCAAAGCTAGGGGCAGAGACAGGATGTCTGGAGCTTACTAGGGAGCCAGGCTGGACAGCAGTGAGCTTCAAGTCAGCAAAAAACCCTGTCTCAAGGAACTATGGTGGAGATTGATTGAGCAGGATGCCTGACATTCACTGGCTTCTGTGTATACAACAGCACACACATGCATACACCACACACAAACATGTATACGTGCAAGTACACCTTATGTTTTGTTTTTCAAGACAGGGTTTCTCTGTGTAGCCCTGACAGTCCTGGAATTCAGTTTGTAGACCAGGCTGGCCTCGAGCTCACAGAGCTCCACCTGCCTTTCTCCCGAGTGCTTAAAGGTGTGTGCCACCATGCCCTGCACAAGTAAACTTTTTAAAATAAACCACCAGGTGTGGCTCTTGCCTGTAATCCTGATACTTGACAGGCTAAGGCAGGAAGATCATTGCAAGTTCCAGGCCAGCCTAGGCTACAGAGCAACACATAAAACAACAGTGTGTGTGTGTGTGTATGTGTGTGTGTGTGTGTGTGTGTGTATGTAAGAGTGAGTATCCTATTCCTGGTGTTTCTCTTCACAGCAACACTGTCTGGCAGGAAGCTCTTGAAATGCTGGCTACGGGGAAGAGTACATAGATGTCAATGGTCATTATTCCAACAGAAATACCTGGCTGTGGTCTGTAACCCACCCACTGTGCCCAATAGAATGGCCAGCACTCTTCGAGTATCCTATAAATGATCTCAGTGGACACATTCATACAGGTTTGTTTCTAAATTGGCTGCCAAGAGCTGCCTCCACTAGAGACAAACTCTGGGTTCACTATGCTAGTATAATTGCCACCCCCACTTGGAGACAACCCAGGTGACTCAGAGGGTGGAAATGCCACCTATGCCTTAGGGACAGGAAAAGAGCTGGACTATGACCAGCACCCACAGGCGTGGTTGTCTGCTAGAAGATCCTGCTGAGCTCTCTGCCCCTCACACACCATTCTACTCTCTCCAGCCTCACTTGCTGATCTATCAATAACAAATTTGAAAGGGGGTAGGCAGCATTTAGTCTGTGACAGCCGTTCAGTAGTCTCCTCCAGTAGCTCTCTGAGGACAAGGACAAAGCCTTGGGCTCACACAATTGGCCAAGTCAGCAGTGGACAATCAATAGCAAATCACTTTGCCTGCATAGGAAAAGTCCCAACCTTTAGCAGGAAGACTGACAGCAGGGTGAGATTTGAGGACAAACAAAGTTCCAGCCAGTGTCGCAAACTAGCTGGGGTTTTGTGGAGGTGAGTCCAGACCCTTTGATCAGTCTCAAGAATCAGGCCTAGGAAAGGATGTGGGATAGGGTGTGATGAAAGGGTCTCAGTCTCATGACAGCTGCAGGTATTGGTGAAGGACGTGATCCGAGCCTCCCAACAGCAGTGTTAGGTAACCCTTTTTATGACTCCCATTTTACAGACAAGAACATTGAGGCCAGAGCCCAGCTCCTAACCACAGCTTCAGCATCCATAGCTCCTGCCTGTGCACGCTGCTATGACTTCAGTCCCAGGAGCACAGCAGCCCATAAAGCACATTGGTCTCAGATTCTTATTTTAAGACAAGGCAGTGGCTGAGAGGAAGCAGATAAGAAGGCTGTGCATTCTGAGCTCAGGTTCAGTCCTGGAGGTGAGGCTCGGGGTGACCGTGAGTGGGAGATGGAAGCATCCTGAGAGAGGCCTTCAGGAGGATAGGGGTGGCTCTGCTCTGCTCTACTCGGCACACCGGAGGCAGAGATTACTAACTAGACATGAAAATATACAAGTCATTGCAGACAAATTTAATCAACACAAGGAAACAGACCAAAGGGGGAAAGAGAGAACAGGTGGCTACAAATAAAAGAGAGGCAGGGCGGGCATCAAGCCTCATGGGACAGTGGGCTGCAGATGGTCGGTGAGTGTGTGTGTGCCCGTGAGTTCAGTATTCCAGACAAGCTCATTCGTCTCCGTGATAATGAAATGGCCATTTAGTGAGTGGGTACATACAGCAAAGGAAAGAATAGCAGGAGAGCCCAGGCAGGAAGGAAGCTGGGCTGTGGCCTTGGGGGAAGGAACGACCCATGGAAGTCAGCCAGCACAGCTTTGCAGGGTCACAGTTCTGGGGTGTGGTCCAGTTTTTGGCCCTGAGTAGAGGATCAGCTGGCTGGGGCAGCGGCTCTCAAGAGATGCAGGTCAACTTCATGGCCACAGTTATTACTTTAAGTGTGAAGCATGCCACTTAGAACTGGGGACATGGGGGACCCAGCAAAGTCTTTCTAGGCATCCTGGTTCTCCTGGGATCAGAATAACCCAAGGAAGTGCCAGCCAGTGGAATGTACAGACTGAAGAGTGACCGAGCCTGGCTATAACTACCACCCTGAGAGACAGGCAGGGCAGAGCTTCAGGAAGTGGACAGCAGCTGGTCAGTCTGCTTCAGGGAAAACTGATGGGTTTGGCTTCCGAGGCATGTGCCCTAGGCATCCAGAGAGGGCCTTGGGCTTAAAAGGAGAAATGGGAGCTGTGATAATAACTGCGAGTTCAGCAGGCCCTGTCTCAAAATTGTTCATCTTCTGATCTGTGTGACTGCACATTCGAGAACTTCACACCCTCAGCTCTATATGCCTCCCTGACTAACACTTCCTACCCCACCCCCCACCCGAGTCTCTGTACCTCCAGGGTCCTGGGGCTGTAACGAGGCTAGGCCTTGTTCTCACTCTCACCTATCCTGGGCCTTGACAGAGAATGGACCTAATACCTGACAGTGTTTGGGGTGGAGCACAGCCGTGGCTCTCCGTAGCTGTACCTGGCATCACTGACACCCCTACTCTGATCGAGGTCCCAATGGGTTTATGGCACTTACTTCCAAGAGCACGATCAACTCCCAAACAGCTGCATCATTGAAATATTTCACCCTAGCACAAGGGACAACTTCCCCATAGCTACACAGATGGAGCCCCTCCTTCAGGAACTCTTCATCTCCTGAGGGCACAGTGTGGCTGGAACGGGATTGTGTAGAGCTGGAAGAGGGACCCGTGAGGTAGAGAGTGGCTAGATTCTCAGGTAAGTGGCTAATGACCCTCCCACGACCATCATCAATAGACTTCAACTTGTTTAGAGTAACCACAGCTTTCCTAAGCTGGTAGCAGCTACTATGCCCAAAGGCAGCAAATCCTTTCAACAACATCCCTTTTGCTGCAAAAGGGTCATATAAAGAGTCCATGGGTTATGGACCATGACTCTATCTAGTACACAAAGGTCTACAAGGCAAAGTGTCATCGGGCTCTCAGGCAAGTGAGACAAAGAAGGGAGAAGTGGCACTTGTGGATCTGAGAGGGCTCTTCCAAGAAAGTGGCACCTGAATGGAGATGGAGAAGGCAGAGTATACCAGGAACACAGACAGGCCAGCGTGCTACCTATAGCATTGGACAGATGGAGGTCGTTGCCAGACATGGCCATCATGCTGCCTGCTTGCTCCTTCCTTTTGAGGTACACTGTCTTAGGCTCCAGCATGATGTCCTTGATGTCCCCCAAAGCCCTAACTGATAAGAGTCAAGCAGGGAGGCAGCTCATGCTGGGACACAAGCTTGTGGCCCAACTCTTCTGGAGAAGTTGCCTATGAAGTTACTGGTTAATAACCGGTCTGACCCAGGGAATTTGCTCTGGGAGATGGTAAGAGAGTCTGGGAGATAGTAGTAGAGGCTGGAGTTGAAATACAAGGATATAAAGCCCCAAGACAGAAGCCAGGCTGTCACAAGGGGGATAAAGAAGTCAGCTGGAGGAAGCCATGAGTCAGCAGGAGGGGTGAGGAGCTCAGCTGTGAGTCAGCTCCAGCCCCAAGCATGCTGATGGCAGGGACGGGAGCAGAGGAAGGGAAGCTGGAAGGAGTCATAAAGACATTGAGTCACCATGAGTTCTGTTGCCCATGGGGGCTAGAAGCTATGGATTACCAGGCCCTGAGGCTCTGTCCTATGATGACATTCCTGACTGTATGCACTATGTCCCAGTCCTGGGAACCAATAAACATGAACTCCTAAAGAGAGACAAAGTCTGGAGCAAAGGCATGGAGTGGACATGGGAGGCCCAGCCCTAGCTCACCTCCCAGCTCCTTTATCTCAGGCATGTCGCTCGCCAGTTTCTATCCCAAGACTACCCATCAGCCTCCCTGCCCCTCTGTGGCTCTCTCATCCCTGTGAGTACTGTCACACTGCCATGGTACCACTAAGGCTGAACAGTTCAGGGGCCCAGACAACTCAGCTTTCCCCCCATAAGCTGAAACTGGCCTAGTAGAACTCTGTGTCAGGACTCACTGGGTGTAGGACAGCTGCTTCCCAGATCACTGTCTCTGTGCCCTCTAGAAAATCAAGCTGGGTCTCTCTAGCTGACCTTCTGTGAGTCACTTCCACAACTTCTGAACAAACCAGTTCAACAATTCATGCATTCAATATTATTGGTGGCAACATGGAGCAGGAACAGAGCTTGCTACAGGGACGTGTATATATCACTTACACAGAACTGTAGGTTATGTAGGTCGGTTCAGGCACTAGAAAGCAATATAGGGAAACAAAATAGGGTCTGGAAATAAAGCACAGTGGTAGAGCATTTGCCCGGCATGTGAAAGTCCTCAGGTTCAATCCTCCATATTCATAAAGCAAACAAATATACCAACAGAAGGTAAAAACTACAGCCTTGTGACAGTTAGGGCCTGGGGGTGGCATAAGGAGTCAGTAGAGGACTCTGAACCAAACCAGAACACTGTAAAGGAGCCAGCCGTGCAGACTAGACATTCAGTTCATATTCGTGCATTCATCAGGGCCATGGTGCTAAATTAGAAACATTTCATTCTTCTTGGACAGCATCTACAGTGGCTGCCAGACAGTAATGGAAACAGCCCAGAAAGTTTTCACAGTGAATTACACAATAACATTCAGATTCAAAAATACCTATGAAATTATAAGACCAGAATTATTGACATTCAAGTGATCCCAGCTGACCCAGTCCCTTGTCCATGAAGAATTCTAATTTGGTGTCTTGTTCTTCATTCTTCAAGGCAGGCAGACTCTGTGCCAGGTGGGTTCTTTAAGGTCTTACTGCTGGATGAAAGAGAGAAAAGAAGTAGGGATGCTTGGGGGAGTCACACAAGAGCCATCAAGGACAAAGGTTCCTGAGAGATTGAGGAAAACCAGGGACTTTTACCAACTTGTTTACGAACTCAATGTCACGTTTCACGTTTGTGGTGAGTGACAGATAAGGGAGAGGGGTTGAAGGGACTGCAAATTGCCAGCAGGCACCCTGTGAGTGACAGACTTGTGTTATATCTCTGCCTTGGTCAGGTTTTCATCACTGGGATGAAGTGCCTGAGAAGATCAGCATCAAGAACAAAGATATCTTTTGGATCATGGTTCTGGAAGTTTCTGATCTGTGTCACTCAGGCCACTCAGTACTGACGCTTAGGGCTATGGTGAAGCTAAAGCATCATGGTGGAGAAGGAAGATGCTCAATGCACAGCAGTCAGGGAGGAGGGGGAGAGTGGGGAGACTGAGACAGAGAAGGAGATGACAGTAAGGAGGAGAAGGAAAAGGAGAAAGAGAAAGATGAGGAGGAAGAGGAAAAAGAAGCTGCCATCACCACTACCAAAGACAAAATAACCCTCTGTATTAGTTTCTTCTGCTGTGATAAAATACCTGGGTCAAGACAACTTACAGAACAAAGTTTATTTGAGCTTGTGGTTCCAGAGGGCCAGAGTCCATAGTGCAGAGCAAAGGCATGGCAGCAGGCGCAGGAAGCTGAGGGCTCTCATCTAGAACTGCAACCCACTAATGAGGTCAGAGACCCATGATCTAAAAAGGCCTACATACAAACTGGCAGCCAAGCCTTAAACACACAAGCCTGCAAGAACATTTCAACTCCAAGCCAAGATACACATATAACTTTCTGTGTGTTCATATGCACACAGTTCACAGTTTTGTTGTTTGAATTCAGAATGTACAACGCATGAGGGCTCTGGAATCCCTCAAATTCTCTTCCCAACTTGGGTTCATGCTTTTGTTGGTCATGTTACCTGGGCAAGTGGCTTTATGCCACTGGGCTTCATGGACAAGAGGACAATCACTTTAGTGCACAGGTTAGCTGAAACTAAAGGGTTTGCCCCAAGAACTGGTCTTCTTGTTTTGTGCAGGACAGCAATGAGTTCAGGCAGACACACTTGCTTCTTCAAAGCCTTTTTGCTGCTGGTAGCTGTGTGCCTTGCTGTTTTTTATAGGATGGATGTGAGCTTGGTGATAAAGCTGTCATCTTTGTTTGTATGTATCTGGGGATACATGTATGTAGGAGTCAGAGGTCAGCCTTGGATGTTGTTTCACAAGATAACCTTCTACCTTATTTTGTTTTGTTTATGTTTGAGACAGGGTCTCACTCTAGCAGTGACTGTCCTGGAACTCACTCTGTAGACTAGGTTGGCCTCAAACTCAGAAATCTGCCTGCCTCTGGCCCCCAAATACTGAGATTAGAGATGTATGCCCCTATGCTGGACTCCTTGTTTTATTTATTTATTTATTTATTTTTGGACGGAGTGTCTCACTGGCACCTGGGATTTGCAGATTAGGATTGTCTGGCTGGCTAGCAAGTTCCAGGGATCCTTCTGTTCCTCACTCACAACACCAGGATTGCAAGGGTACATCACCACACCTGGCTAAAAGTGTATATGTACATGTTTTTTGTGTGCGCACATGTGTGTTTGTGCATACAGATGCCATAGGTTTATGTTAGGTGTCCTCCTCAGGCTTCACCTTATATTTTGAGGCAGGGTCTCTCAACAGATCTGGAGTCCATGAATTCAGATAGTGCCAGTGAGCCCCAGCATCCTCCTGGCTTTGCCCCTGAAGTGCTCAGATTACACCTGCACACTGCTGCACCTGGCTTCTTACATGGGTGCTGGGAATCAAACTCAGGTCCTCCTGCTTGCATAGCAAGCACTTTACCAGCTGAGCCATCTTCCCATCCTCCACTGACACAGTTCTTAAAACACGCCCCTGATGTTGAGCCATAAGTGGCTGCAGTGATGAATCCATCCAAACATTGGCACTGCCCCATCCTTTAAACTCTTCCCAGCACTTGCCATGCAGCCTGCACATGGTCAGACTATCACTATGACTTCAGGGAAATGGAAATGATGAAATACAAGTCAAGGAAGAGATTGACACATTCAAGCTGAATTGAGGCTATAAGGGCTCGTCTTCCATTGCTGAAAACTGTGGCTATGGGGTTGATGCTTTTCCCACAGATCAAACAGCCACACCGATGAGCCATCTAGTCATCAACACTGAGTGGAGGTGGCAAAAAACCAGGGTTAAAATCAGAGGTTTATAGAGAGGTTGCCTTCCCTTTTCCCATCAGTGGTCATAGACAGAGGATGGCACAAGTGAGACAAGAGAGGGTCTCCAGCCAAGGTTTCTGCTTGAATTTAAGGAGAAAACTCCAGGGTTGGACTCCTCCGCTGCTCCCAAAGCCAGGGTAAGGCTATCTCCTGCCAGTTCACATCCTGCTGCTGAAGGGAGGTGGGCAGTGCGCTTTGGGTGGGGTCAAAAGACAGCCACCAATGTTGTTTTCCAAGATGGTTTCTTTTGCTGCCATGATGGTCATCAAGATGAGAAATCTTAGAGGACACATCAACATGGTGATACTGGTGAGATGGCAGATGATCACAAGAGGAGGTTCTCCCAAGAGACTGCCTATACAGAGTTTGCAGTCACCACCAATCACCAAGGCACAAGGCTGCTTCCAGCTCTGCCTGCAGAGTCTGCACAGCCATGAGGTGTCCCAAAGGGCAGCCTTCTTCCCACATCTTCCATCCCAAATGTCTTAAATCTTGACTTGCAAGCAACAGGAAGTAGTCTGAGTCCCTGGGAGTGGTTTGAGCATATATGAGACTTCAAAATCCACCCCCACAGTGACATACTTCCTCCTACAAGGCCACACTTACTCCAAAAAAGCCACACCTCCTCATACTGCCACTCTTTTGAGGGCCATTTTCTCTCTAACCACCATACTTGGCCTGGGATTTTCTATATAGATCAGTGAGAAAGTTTGTCTCAAAAAACAAAGTGGACAGTATTTGAAGAGCATTACATGAAGCTGATTTTTGGCATCCACACATGCATCCACACATATGTGAACATCCATGTCTACCCATATCTGTACCAACCTTTATATGCATGTGTATGTGAGCACACAAACACACACGTCATCTAGAGCTGGGCATAGTGACTTCTTGAATCCCAGCCCCTAGGAGGCTGAGAAGGACTTATGCAAATTTAAGGCCAGCCTGGGCTACAAATCAAAACCCTATCTCAGGAACAAAAAAACAACAATAAACAAAACACATCAGTTGTATTGATGCATGGGGAACTAGCTGGTGGGATGTTGCAAGCTTAGGGCCCCAGCCCTCTGTCCCACTGGCCTATGCTGCTGAGGCCCCACTGTGCCTTACAACTGCCCCTTCCCAAATTCATACTGCACCTCCAGCCATATCGCTTCTGGTTTGGAGGTGGCCTAGGCATTTCTCATCCTTCCCCCAGCCTCTTGCATACAAGATATAGGATCCCAGAAGGACCCTCTCCCACACTCTGCAGCCTCCTCTGGTGTATCTGCAGACAGTGTCGCCATCACCCTACTCTGAAGCTCTCTGGATGAGTGTCCCAGAAGCTGACAAGATGCATGATCGTCTCTCTTGCACACAGAAATACCATGGCAACAGCAACTCTGCGACAACAGCAAAAGGAAGCCAGACTGGAAGTTGCCAGCTCAGAGTGGCAGACCATCTGGGAGGCCACTCCTCAAAATGTTGCCTGCTCTAAGTCCTCATCTCAGCCGGGCTTTCATACATAGCAGGGGTGACATTTAAGTGCCACAAGAATAAACAATGGTGAACATGTACTCCCTCCCCACACTGTACATTTTTCTGCCCTGATATAATGGAGACAATGAGTAAAGGAAACCAAAGAGGGTTCTGGGTTGGAGTGAATGAGCCCCGTAACAAGGGGTTTAGATCTGTACAAAGGAGGAGCCGTCATACAACCAGTGGCCTGATCTGTGTACCCACGATTCCAGTTCTGAGATCATCTTAGAAGCCGATTCTCCACATAGGAAAAAAAAAATGTGTACGTGTATATATTAGTGAAAAGCCTCCATCAACTGCACCCCTGGTGCATAGGTTCCCACGAGCTTGCCTTTCCTTCCGAGGACAGTAGTGTCCCTGGATACACATAATATTTGCTAAGAACTATGATAGGTGCATGCACATGTATCATCTCATTTAGTCTTTGCGACAGAATTAGCAGATACGATGAAGACATGTGAAGAGATGCAGAGCGCTGCTGGAGGAGATGTGAACTCTTGTCAAAGTCATCCTAGACACTCTCCCTGATGTTCCTAAGGAGTCCTGCCATGGGCAGGGACCAGCCCGAATACAAGGAATTGGAGCAAGGCTGTTTGTGGTAGTCAGCCAGGATATGTAGACATTAGCTGTGGTTTGCCTCTAACAATGTCAGCAGCTGCCTGTCCCCTACCTCTCATATCCCACACAACTGTCTTAAAGCTCATAGCCTGGACCTAGGTACAGGGCCTACTCTCTCCTAATATACAGGCTGCCAGTTCTCTGTTTGGCTCTTGACAGAATGGATGAGAACACAGGTGTGCCAACCACTTGTGGGTCAGCAAAGACACGAAACAAGCAGGATATTAAGATGTATGGAGCTAGAAGAAAGTCTAGTGGGAGCCACCTAAGGGCACCAAAAGCAGGTGGGGTGGGTTTTCAGTCCTGAGAAGCCAGTGCTGTGGTAAAGTCAGGGTCAAGGGTGGGCTGCGGGAATTTCATGCAGAGACTGAGTAGGAGAGACTGGTTGGGGAGGATTGTCTGCTCTGCTGCCTAAATCCGTGGGCACTGGGATTTAGGAGACGTTGGGAATGAGGGCAGGTGCAGAGTGCAGTGTAGCAGATTTAAGAGAGGACATGGTTAGAAGAGGCCGTGGACCAGAATGGGAGGAGTCATCTGGAGACTGGAGGCGGTGTAGTAAGACCGGGTAGCACTCAAGGAGTGATCTGAGTGATGGGTACTGGGGGCGCTGGGCGCAAGCTCAGGAAAGGTCAGGCTAGCCAGGCTGGGAGCTGTCAGTTTCCAGAGACTGTCCTTGTCTTCAGAGTCTGCCCTTAACCTTCTTTTCCTTCTTTCTTTCCACTGCACTTTTTAAAAAATTGTTGTGACAATTTTCATTTCATAGGACCAGGTATTGAACCTAAGGTTTTATAGATACTCAACAAGCCCTCATCTACGTTTGAAACTCACTTTTTATTTTGAGAAAAGCTTCCTAGATTGGCCTCAAACTTGCCATCCTTCTGCCTCATCCTACTAGGCAGCTAAGACTACAGGCCTGCTATACCAGCCGTAGCGGGCATTCTTAGTTCTGCCGACACTCCCCTGGGGTCCACCCTGCCTGCTTAGAAAGTTTCAGCTATTCCTGCTTCATGTCCCCAAGGCCTGTGTGGTACTGCGCCGGGCTGACCTAGGCTTTCTTCCAATTTTCTTTCCCCACCAGCAGCTCTGGGAAGCCTTAGTTGCTGGCTAGGACCATCAGGGCTTGCATGCATGTTTCAGAACAGCCTTGAAGCTGGAGACTCCTCTGCTTCCCGCCCTCCAATCGGCAGCAGAACCCATCTGTTCTCCCCCCAGTGTGAGGTGAATCATGCCCTTCAAAAGAATTACTGGAGCCCTCACTGCCAATGACTGCCAGCACTTGCTTGGAAATAGGGTCTCTGTGATACCAGCTTCTCCCAGCCTTAAAAGATTAGTGTTTCATGAGAAGAGAAGGAGACATATGGATACCACGTGACAGAGGAGACAGGGATGCAGACATCGGAGGGTACAGCTGCATGAAGCCCCTGGGACAGAGACTAGAAGAATGGTCCTCCTGCCATGGGCCTCTGAAAGTGTAGACTCCTGGCTTCCAACATTGTAGGTAGTAAATGTCTGCCCGATAAGCCACCCAGCTGCATGCTTTACTCAAGATGGATTACTTCCCAGAGCCCCTCAAACCGTTTCCTCTCCCTGCCCAACTTGTATCTATCTAGTGCAGGCTAGTCCCTCTCTCTTTCCATCTCCTGCATGCCGGCAAAGTCAAATCATCTGGAGTGCTCCAAGGGCCTACTCTGACCTAACCTTTGCCCAACACTGTTCCCATGTTCGGAGGGTGAACTACCTGTGGCCACGAAAAGGCCCAGGTCATAGCTTGCTGCGGCAGAGACTTCTACTGGGAGATGCCATCCACTCTGTGGTTCTTCCTCTCTGTCCACTTACTGCAGCCAGCCCAATGTGTCTGGACCAATTTAATTGCTACTGTGTACCCAGTCCCTAAGCCTAAGTGACTTGAAAGCAGGGAGTGTGTCCCATGGTAGGAATGCGGTAGGTTCAATCAGTATGGTACACAAATGGCTAGCTGCAAGAATTGGCTTGGGTGGTGAGATGGTAGGGAGCCTAGGGAAGCTTCCATGCCCCTGGCTCAGTCTGGACAGAGGACCCTGAAGACCTGGGGTCAGCAAGGAGAGACCCTGAAATTGTGGAATCAATGCTCACACCACTTGGTTACTGATAATCTTTAAGGAAAACTATAAACCGAGGTGCAGGCTTTCAGGAGTTCTCTGTGTATGTGCATAGAAGGGGGTAGGTGTGCAGGCTACCGAGCCTTCAGCTGTAGTGAATGCACTC
>LOEQ01001289.1:716225-728960 GCA_001685075.1 Bramus lutescens
CTCTCTCTCTCTCTCTCTCTCTCTCTCTCTCTCTCTCTTCTCTCTCTTCTCTCTGTCTCATCCTCTCCAGCTTCCTGGTCTCCTGCTGCAGTCAGAGGAAACTGCAGAGAAAGATGGAAGGAAGACCCTTTCCTGAGCCCTGCCGCCTCCTGGTCCCCTGTGGGGATCCCCATGTGTTCCCTGAGCCATCCTCCTCAGAGGAATGCATTGGGCTAAGATTAGGACACTTGGAGTCCTTGAGAACAATGTGAGGGCCCTTGGTAACCCTTGCAACCACTGACAGCCCCAGAGGCCACTGCTACCTTGAACTCATGGATCCTCCTCCCTGTGTCCACATGCGTTGGCCCTTCGCAGTGGAGAAACACCTCCTTCCTGAGGACCACTCAAAGCCCCTCATATTCCAGGCAACACTTGCTACTGCCTGTCCTAGCCCCGACTCCAAATCTTAGTATCCCCACTTGGTTCCTTTCTAACATGTTCTGCCATGGGCAATGTCTTGCCCCTCATCAGGTTTCATGGAGGCAGACTGACTCCATCCTTGCCTCTTGGGTTTTCAACTGTTCCCACCCTTTCCTTCTTCCCTAGGCAAAAGGGCCCAAGGTCTTCCTTAGTGGCACTGCTTGCCTGTGGCCCATAAGGTGCCTCCCTGAGGAGGTCAGACTATGCCTTACTTAAGGTTACTCCATATTACATAAAGCACTTGTTTTCAGGCTGCTGCTTCTCACCATTTTGAGTATAACTGCCAAGATCTTTTTGTTTTGTTTTGTTTGTTGATTTTTGTTTGTTTGTTTTTTGTTTTGTTTGCTTTTTGGTTTTTGTTTGTTTGTTTTTGTTTTGTTTTGTTTGTTTTATTGAGACAGGGTTTTTCTGTGTAGCCCTGCCAGGCTGGCCTCCAACTCAGAGATCCTCCTGCCTCGACCTCCTGAGTGCTGGGACTGAAGACATGCGCCACTACTGCCTGGCAGTCCTCTGCATCTTAAACAGCCACCAACAGTCTAGTACAGTCTGTCTGGCACAGACAAATAATAACATATTTACCAGAAGCTAGGGACAAAGGTCAGTTGGTAGAGGAAACTCTGGTCCTTGTCCCCAGGAGAGCATACACAGGGTGTGGCGGTGCACACCTGCAATCCCAGCACTCGGGAGGTGTGTGGGGGGGGGACCAGGAGTTCAAGGTCATCTTTGGTTATGTAGTGAGCTGGCAACTGTCTTAAAAAGAAACTATTACCACCTATGAATTTATCCAATGAGCACATAGGAGCATGAACCCATGTCAGAGGGTCTGAAGAGATGGCTCAGTGGATGAAAGCACATGCTCTTCCAGAGGACTTAGGTTTGGTTCCCAGCACCCACCTGGCAGCTCACACCCCTCTGTAGCTCCAGTTCCAGGGGATCTGGTGCCCTCTTCCAAGCCTCCACAGGCACTGGATACAAGTGGTATACACATATACATGTGAGTAAAACAGTCATCCACATAAAAATAAACAAACAAAGAAAGTTTGCCAGAAAATTCAGGTCCATAAGCTTATCAAATACTCCAGACCGACAAATGGTGCAGCCCTCCTTCGCTGGAATGATGAAAAGGGGGGCACCCTAAGACAGTGTGGCAGACGCTGATCTCTCACCTGTCATTCATCGTGAGCCTTGGCTAGGAAAATCGTCGTAGAAAACAAACAACCTCCTTGTCTGTTCCCTGCTCCAGCACAGATGTAGTTTCTCCTGCCTGTGACACACAGCCCACTTAAGCTGTCTGCCCCAGGACCTGCCTTTGACAACTTACTGTCTGGATGGCTCTGTGCCTACAGACTGTAAACCTTCTTATGCAGTCTTGCACGGGGCTGCAGAGATGTATGCAGCCTTGTCTATTTAGCACTCTGTATGAGTGCATGTGTGTGCTTGCATGCTTGTGTGTGTGTTGCTATGTGAACTGTAATGCTCAATCTGAGAGTTAATATTAGAAATTGAGGTTGATTGGAGCCATGTGGTGGTACACGCCTTTAATCCCAGCACTTGAGAGGCAGAGGCAGGCAGATCTCTATGAGTTCAAGACCAATCTGGTCTACTGGTCTACAGAGCAAGTTCCAGGACAGCCAGAGCTATACAGAGAAACTCTGTCTCTAAAAACCAGAGGGGGGGAGGGAGAGAGGGAGAGAGAGAGAGAGAGAGAGAGAGAGAGAGAGAGAGAATGAAGCTGGAATAGAAGAATCTGTGAAGGGGCCTGGGGCTATAGCTCAGTTGGTAGAGCCTCGTATACACAAGGGCCCCTAGGTTTGATCCCCAGTACCACATGAGCCAGGCAAGGTGGTACTGTAATCCTAGCACTCTAGAGGTCGATGAGGAGGATCAGAAATTCAAGGTCATCCTTAGTGACACAGGGAGTTTGAGGCTAGGCTAGGCTATGTGATACTCTGTCTCAAAAAGACCCTGTGGTGGCCAATAATCATGTCTACCAAGTACAGGAGCACTTGAATTAAAGCTGATGAAACTATAGAAAAACCTAAACATGCCTATATATTGGCCAGCTCCCAGGGCGGGATCTTCTCCAGTGGGCATGAGTCCTTGACTGCCTGCCCTGCCCTGCTGCTTCCTGGAGTAGTCCTGGTTCATTCAGAAGGAAGGTACAAGAACCCAGGCATCTCCTCTCCAAGGGCGTCTCATCTCCATTTCCCAGCAGCACAGCCTAATGCCTGTCACCTAGGGACCCTGAATGCAGTGGTGGAGTGAGATAGTACCCTTACCGTGTCACTCTTGGTACTCACACTCAAGGGGTTGGCTATTTACCCCCAGGAGATTAAGAAGGGACAGCTGCTTGTGTAAATGTGGTACCCAGAGGCACAGGAGACAGTAGATTCATACCCTGCCTCTGATTTTGGATGGGAAAGTGAAGGCACCAGGGTGCAAGCTTAAGTAGCCATGGATAGAGAAGCCAACATGGCTTCTCACCACCAGGCTCAAAACTCAGGGTCTCTTATAGAGTATGCCAATGGTCAGTAGCCCAGCATCCAGCTATTCTTCACAATCTCAGTGCCCAGAGATGGGAATGGTAGAGATCCAGGACTCCCTTCCTGAGCCTCATCTTCCTTAGATCTCCTCAGCCTGCTCCCACAGGAAGCCCTCCCAGCAGATCATTTCCTACAGAGAAAATGGCCTTTGTACTGGAAGTGCAAATCTGGCTCCAAGAGGCCAGGCCCCTTGAGGGCTATTGTTTGGTGCTTCCTTCTTGGCAGCTGGCCTTGGACTCCTGGGCCCCTCGCTGGTGTCCAGTCCTAGCACTCCCAGTGGCAGGCAGCCTAAGAGCACCATAAGAACAGCTGGTTACACAAATAGGACTTAGTTCCTGCCCTCTGGGACACAAGGGTATAACAATTGTTCAAGGCAGAATCATGCAGAACTGCCCAGAATCATCTAGAACCATGCTGCAAAGCCTTTGACAAATTCCTCACACTCAGATACTATAAAATACAATGGTTGCAGCCTCTGTGTGTGTATGTGTATGTGTGTTTGCATGTGCATGCATGCATGCACACCTGCTACATCTAGAGAACAACCTCAGGTATCATTTTCAGAAACATGCCTCACATTTTTTCTTTCTTTGTTTGTTTATTCTCTTTTTTCTGAGACAGGTCTCAAACTTGTTATTAGCTAAAGACAGCCTTGAATCCTCCTGCCTCTATCTCCCAAATGCCCCTCTCTAAGTGCTGGGATTGCACATGTATGCCACCATACCCAATTTATTCAGTGCTAGGAGCTGAACTCAGAGCTTCATGCGCCCTAGGCCGGCACTCCACCTACATCTCCAGCTAGTCTGAAACTTTTGAGACAGAGTCTCCCCCTGGCCTGGAGCCCCAAAGATCCTCCTGTCTCTTCCTCCCTAGCACTGGGGTTACAAGTGTACTACCACACCCAGAATTTTTACCTGGGTTCTGGGAATCCAGTTCAGACCCTCATGTTTACAAGGCTTCGACAGCCCACTTACCAGGCCCCGCTTCCACCTTTTAGCTACTATGAATAAAGCTGTTTAACCTTTCTGTATAAATATCTTTTGGACATCCTGCTTTTAATTACTTGGGGGTAGAAACAGAGAACCAGGATTGCTGTGTTGTAGGACAGCTCTGTCTTTAATGCATTGGGGCTTACTGTGTTTCTCCCAATGTCTGCCGGGGGTTTATTAGATCCCCACATGGTGTTCCTTTTCCTCTCCATCCTTGCTAGCGCCTGTCATTTTCTCCTTTCTGCTATCCTGATGGGTGTGAGGCGGCACGCCACTGTGGGATTGACTTACATTTTCTTGTTGACTCGTGATGAGGTTTCATGTCCGTGTGGTCTGTTGCACATCTTCACTGAAGAAATGTCTCCAAATTCCTTGCTGATGTTGTAATCGGGTGTTTGGTTTTTCTGGGCCGACTGTTGTCTGAAGCTCCTCGACTGCAGGGGTGGCCACTAACCCACTTGCCTGGCTTCTGCATCCTCCATTCTGAGCCCCCAGTGGGCTCTCTCATCAGATGCCTGGGGCACAATAACTGGTGGAGAAGACCCCACTCTTCACTCTGTGCCTACCTGAGATGTCCCCTACCTGCCTGTCTCCCTCTCAGCTTCCTCTGGCTTTCTTAACCATCCTTAAAGTTCTCAGTCACGTGGAGCTGGATTCAAATCTAGCCAATGTGCAGGAGGCCGCCAGGATAACACCAGACACTGGTACAGCCTGTTGCCTTCTGTCTCCCTTGAACTCAGTATATCTGAAGCGCAACAGTGAGTTCTTGTTTTATTTTTCTGAGACAGGGTCTCACTACGTAGGCCATGTTGACCAAAAACATGCAATCCTCCTACCTCAGTCTCCCCAGTGATGGAATTAAAGGTGTGTGTCACAATGCCTAATGAAACAATAATCTTACTGCTTTTGGAACAAGGGTGGGTAGGTGTGCTGGTTAACCTTCCTTGTCGCACCATCAGATACAGAATCACCTCTGGTGTGTCTCTGAGGCTTTCCGGGGAGGTATAACTAAAGCGGAAAGACTTCACCTTGAGTGTGGTGACAGCACCCATGGCCTCAAGTCCCAGGCTGAGAAAAAAGAAGGAAGGAGTTGAACACAACATTCATGACTCTCAGTTTCCTGACTCAAGACTGAGTATGACCAGCTGCCACATGCTCCTGCCACCATGCCTTCCTCACTGTCTGAGTTAGGGTTGTGTTGTTGTTGTTTTGGTGTGAAGAGACCCCAGCCACAGCAACTCTTATAAAGGAAAGCTGGCAGGGCAGGCACAGTGCTAGAGTAGTAGCTGGGAGTTCTACATCTGGATCAGCAGACAGCAGGAAGAGAACGTGACACTGGGCTAGGCTTGAGTATTTGAAACCTCAAAGCCCACCCCCCAGTGACACATTTCTGTAGTTGGCTCTTTTTTTTTTTAACTCTTTGGGGCCTTGCCCCCAGCTCTTAAATAAATACACAGAGACTTACTCTTGCTTACAAATGCCCAGCCTTAATTGACTTGTTTCTAGCCAGTTTTTCTAACTTAGTTTATCCCATTTCTCTTTAACTGTTTTACCTAGGGGCTTTTTACCTTTCTTTATTCTATATATCTTTCCTTCTTATTCCATGGCCAGCTTTGTGACTGGGCCGCTGGCCCCTGGAGGCTTCCTCTCCTTTTCCTTTTCTCACTCATCCCTCATCTCTAGAGCCTAGATTTCTCCTCCAATTTATCTTCTCTGCTTGACAGCCCTGCCTACCCCTCTCCTGCCTAGCTATGGGCTGTTCAGCTCTTTATTAGACCAACCAGGTGTATTAGGCAAAGTAACAAAGCTTCACAGAATTAAACAAATGCAATGCAAATTAAAGAATGCAACACATCTTTGCATGATTAAACAAGTATTCCCCAGGATAAATGAATGTAACACGTCTTTCACTAATATTCCACAACATACTTCCTCTAACAAGGCCACACCTCCTAATAGTGCCACTCCCTATAGGCCTATGGGGCCATTTTCATTAATATCACCACACTTACCAAGGTGGACTGTTCCCTAAAAAAGTGAGCCTACAGAGGTGAAGAGCACTAGCTGATCTTCCAGAGGTCCTGCGTTCAATTCCTGGCAACCACAAGATGGCTCACGACCACCCACAATGAGATCTGGTGACTTCTTCTGACCTGCCAGCATCCATGAAGGCAGAACACTGCATATGTAATAAATAAATAAATCTTAAAACAAGTGAGCCTAAATAAACTCCTTATTTTGCTTTTTTTCAGAGTCAGAGATGCTTGATTCGGAGTGCTTATAGCTCTATCAGAGGACTAGAGTTCAGATTCAAGTGCCTACATCAGGCAACTCACAAACACCTGTAACTCCAGCGCCAAGGAGTCCAGCATCCTTTTCTGGCTTCCATGGGCACCTGCGTGCACACGCATCACACACACACACACAAATACCAGCATGAAGTTGCACAAGTAGAGGCCTAAGAGTGGTCTCTGGGACCGTCAGTTTCTTCTAAGAAACTCAGCGCAACACAAAAACTGAAAACTGTATGTACTTCCTTTGGCTTTCGCTAGTCACGAGGAGAAAGTGGAGTTGGAGAGATAGCTCAATTGGTAAAGTGTTTGCAGCACAACACGAGGGCCGAGTTTAGTCCCCAGAACCCATGTCAAAAGAAAAAGAAAAAAAAAGCTGGGACTTGTGGTGCACACTTTGATTTCCAATACTGGGAAGTGGGGAAAAGCTGATCACTGGAACTCTCTGGCCAGACAGCCTATCTTGCTAGGCAAGTTCCAGGCCCGTGGGAAAAGCTGTTTCAGAAATGCAAGGTGAACGGATCCTAGGACCAATATCTAATGTTTTCCTGTGGCTTCCACATGCAGCTGCCCACATGTGCACGCATCCTTGCACATGTTCATGTATCTATACACATAAACATTCACACACACAGACACACACACACACACACAAATGAGTGAGACAGAGACACAAAGAAACAGAGAGAAAAAAACTGGAGAGTGTCATTCTCATTTTCATCTCAACTGCAGACACGACAGGGACTCATATGGAGACAAAGAGGAAGAGTCAACCATGACCAGCAGGCTTCTCTTTGAACTTCTGTATTTCTTACTTTCAGAGAATTCTAGAATTTTGAAGGTAGCAGGACCTAGAGTGTAAATGGTGAAGGAACACTGGTAGTAACCTGAAGAGCCCTTGAGTCTGTGCAAGAAGGCCTAATAAGCTAGCTAGTTTTCTTTTCTGCTCTGCTGCTGATTAGCAAACTTGGGCACACGTTCTCCTTTCTATTCTAAGGTCTTTCAGGTTCTCCTTCATTTAAACTTCAGTAATCTGTATTTTTCTTTCTTTTGATTTTAATTAATCAAATGGCAAATTTAGTTTGGCATGATGGCATATGACAGTAATTTCAGTACTCAAGAGACTGAGGCAGGAGGACTCCTATGGTTTGAGAACAGCCTGAATTATATACCGAACTCCAGGCAGGCCTTAACTACAAAGAGAGATCTTGTAAACACTGTCCTCCAAAGGAAAAAAAATAAGGAAAAAGAAAAGAAAATGGTAAACCCATATCAAGTACCTCGTAGATGATGGTATATACCAGGTGCAAATTTTTCTAAGTCATACTTCAGATGGCTTGGCACTGACTTTTGCTGTATATCCTTTTCAAATCGATAATCATTTTCCTTTCAGTAAACGTATTGATTTTGCATCAGAACACGCTATTTTATTTCCTAAAAGTATCAGGCTTCAGCCGATAGCCACTGCACAAATAGTATTTGTAGATGCCAGAAAAGATGGTAGGGTGCCCTGGCTTCTTGAGATGCCTCACTGATGTTTACTCACCCAGGTGCTTCTGTACAACAGATGGACTTCTACATGATTTACCTCACCTTACAATATTACCCTTAGCCTCTATACTTACATTCTAACTCACAATACACAGTCCTGGCAACACAGCATCTAAAAACATAGATCACTTCATTATGCATCTCTATTAATGACTTATTACAATCAATTCAATAAGAATCACAGACACAGGGGAGTCCAGTTTATTTTGGCCTTATTTGGTCACATTCTAATCTTCCAGGACCTTTGTCTGAAGGGAACACAAAGGCAAATTCCCTTTTAATACTCTTTTTCCTGGGAACAAACAACCTAAAAGAAACACAAGGCTCTCCTGTGCTCAAATAGAACGATGTCCGCAGTGCTTGGGGAGTAAGGAAGAAGAATCAGAGTTGGCATTTCAGACGCATTCTTCATAGAGCTGTATAGAGAGGAACCAGAAGGGGCATGCAAACTTCACTTCCTTTAAACTTATGGAAGGGTCCAGAACTTGCATTATTTCAAGGAGTCTGAAGACCATGGAGGAATTGATTATGCTGTCGGAAATGAGTGTATGGTGGTTGAAAAGAAGGCTAGAGAGCTAAAAAGCCAGGACTAGCTCATGGAGTGCATCGAATAGCACATCGAAGAATTTAGACTTTGTATTTATGGGCAACACTGCTTGCCAACAAAGGTCTTTTGGCAATGGAGCCTGTTAATCATGTTATTTTTGTAGGACTATCGTTCAGTTCTAAATACAGACAAAGGCCTACAACAAGAAGCCTCTGGAGGCCTAGAGACCAGATAGGATGCTAGTATACGCACCCTGTTTCAATAAAAGTAAAGGTTCCTCCAGTGGATAGACTCTAGGGTGGCCTCCAGTCATCTCTTAGTCCTGATATTTATGCTTTAGTTTATTCCTCTCTGCTTAAGTGTACACTAGGCCAATTGCCTCACTTTGAAGAACAGAACACAGTAAAGGTGCTAGGTTGTCCCATCTGAATTTACAGAAAAACAATGACGTTTGAAGCTGCCATATTGCGAGCAACTTTTTGAAGAGGTCCAGATAGTGAGTTACTGATGCCTTTGGACAAGAGCCATCTTATAACCAGACACCTTTGCACCAGCCACTTGCATCTGCTGGCAACTGGATCTTCTGAGACAGGCCCACAGCCATATCAGTGTGGACGTAGATACTATCCAAGTGAAGCCTTGAGATAACTATAACTCACACCTTGACTGCAGCAAGTGAGACCCTGAGCCAGTTAAGCCTAGAGAAACTCGGGGTATTACTTGCTGTTTTATACTGCTAAATTTCTGATAATTTTTCACAATAGTTAATTCAAGTGATGGAAAGGGAATGAAGAACTAAAGGATTTGGGAAATGTCAAGACGTTTGGTTGAGATAAGAAAGGAAAGGAGAAGACTAGGTTGATGGTCCTATTTAAGGTGGAAAATAGAATAAGGGTTGTTATTTGGTCAAATTCTAAAGGCTGGTGAAAAATTCAAGTAAATATACTCAGAAAGCAGTTGGGGCCACAGTTCTGAGGCTCAGGAGAACTATATGGAGAAGACATCTGGTAAAACCAAAGCAGAGGTTGCTCAGAAAATGTGGGAACCGAAGCTGAAATGTAGGAGATCTCAACAGCCAAGATGGTCCTTTCATCAAGGGTGTTGTACGGGGGTATTAATATGTATTATATGTAAGCATATACTCCTAAGCAGTTATCTCTAGTTGTAAATACTTTTTCTTTGGCTTTGAGTCTCTAATTAAGTTCCATTTTCACCTCACTGGTGACTCCAATTACTGAATCCTTAGTGTCTGCAATAGATTTAGCAGAGCCCTCTCCAAATAGGAGATAAGTTTTCATTGATAGGACCCCGAGTAAATCTGGCACACTGCTTGTAATTACTAGCAACACCACTAGAGCTCATGGTGTTTACACACTCAACCTAATTTAGCCCTTGCAAAGAAATCATATTACATGACATAGCAAGAGAGTTTGTGAGCAGAAGAAATGTAGGACACAGAGAGTTCAGAAGATGCTAAGTTGACCCAGGGCTATTTGTCATGGTTTGTTGGTGGTGAGTATGTTCCTAGCTAACCTGCAGAATGTAAAACAGAGCCTGTAGACAGACTGAAAGACAGCTCTATCAGTTCTGCTGGAGGTGTTGACAGTATTATCCTACCCAGGGTGTGAGCACAGATGCTTGTTACTATTCCAATTTGGCTGAGCTGCTTGGAGCTTTTGACATTACAGATATCCTGTTTCTACGCATAGAGACTTATAGAGCAATCTTAAGTTCAGGGTCTTTTCAGAATAGCGTGAATAGTCAATGTTCCAAACTATGTATTTGTAAATAGCAAATGGTATTTCAATGGAGCAATTAGGTAAAAAAGGTGGAATTAGTTTTGATTGAGCACTATCGTAGACGGATTTAGTTTATAGGAACTTATCAAGTTACATTAAGTATAAAGAGAACAGTTGATTTGAGCAAAAACAACCTGTGTATGAATGTGATTGTATGTAGAAATACACTACCAAGTTAAAGTTATACTCCTTTCACTTTAAAAGCTTAAGCAGTTAGACTGCTTTTCTTGTGTTATCTCCTTGAATGCCACCTCCATCCCTTCACCCCTCCATCCCTATACACTGCCAGCTTGTCCCTTGCGCCTTGTCCAGACTCCCCACTTCTGACCAGGGAGAAGCAAGATTCACACCTCTTGTTGTTACCACCTCCCATTCTTACTGCTACTGTCCTTAATCAAGGCTTTCTGTTATGCCTGGTATCAAATAAAACAGCCTCTTGGCTAATCTCTCAGACTCCAGTCTCTTCCTGCTCCAATTTGTTCTTCACACTACAGTCAGCTTGATCTTTACAAAGCACTGACCAAAATCTTTTCATGCTTTCCACGGAAAACAGGATGGAACCATAACCCCTTGGCATAGTGTTTGTCCAAAGCAATGGGTGTGTTCTTCCCCCCTTTCTCTCTAGCTTCATTTCCCATAATCTCTCTCTCTTCTTCTGCAGCTATGGTTCTTGACCATAAGAAGTTCCTCAGCTTCAAGATCTATAGCTGTCTCTCAAGTAATTATCCATCTTCTGAGCATGTCTTCTATCTAGTCTTCCATATAAGAAGTCTTCATAAAGTACAAGGCTCCATCGAAATGACCTCCTCTTCAGGATGGCCCTTGTTGGACTCACTCACCAGGAATGGAAGTATTATGAAGTATTTGCAATTTATTCTTCCTCTAGACCAAACCACCTGTTGACCTTGTTTCTCTAAACTCAAATTATGAGTCCCACAGCTTCCTAGTGTCCCTGGAGCCTTGCGCATTTCTTGCTGCCAAGGATGTATTAGTAATCGCTATGGGGCTTTTTCTCTCAGCTCATTAGACCCACTGCTCTTCCCAGGAGTGCTTTCCCTTTCTTGATATTTCTATTTCTAAAACAAATTCATAAAAAAACTTTATGAAATAAATAAGTCATGGACTTTAGATTACCCTTTAACTTTTTTAAAACAGATATATTAATGTTATATTTAATGCAAGTCAGGGAAGACAGTTGTTCCTATTAGATTAAAACTTTAAAATCTTTTTCGTATGAATCTTTTTTTTTATTTTTTTAAAAAGGAAAACAAACCATTCCTTTTCACTTCACATACCAATCCCAGTCCCCACTCTCTCCCCTCGTCTCACTCCCTCCACCCTTCCACTCAACGACCATCCACTCCTCAGAAAGGGCAAGGCCTCCCCCACCATTTCCAGGCTGAGCAAGGCATCCATTCAAAGAGAATGGGCTCCCCCAAAGCCAATAAAAGCAACAGGGACAAATCCTGGTGCCACTGCTAGTGGCCCCACAGTCTGCCCCAGCCAAACAACTGTCACCCACTTCAGAGGGTTCAGCTTGGTCCTACACTGGCTCTTTCCCTGTCCGGCTGGAGTTGGTGAGCTCCCATTAGCTCAGGCAAACCATTTTAGTGGGTGTCCTCATCATGATATTGACCACTTTGCTCATATTCCCATTCCTTCCACTCTTCAACTGGACCTCAGGAGCTCAGCCCAGTGCTCCACTGCAGGTCTCTGCCTCTGTTTCAGTCATTCCAGTTGTTGGATGAAGGTTCTATGGCGACATTTAAAATAGTCATCAATCTGACTATAGGGCAAGGCCAGTTAGGGCACCATTGCTTAGGGTCTTAGCTGGAGTCACCCCTGTGGATTCCTGGGAACCTCTCCAGAGCCAGATTTCTTGCTAGCTTCTTAATGGCTCCCTCAATCAAGATATCTCTTTCCTTGTTCTTAGTCTCTATCCCTCCCCTATCTCAACCATCCAGTTCCTCTATTTCTCTTCTTCCCTCCCCTTCTCCCCTCCTCCTCCCTTTCTACCTTCCCTTCTCCTCCCATCCCCACGTTTCCAAGTTTTTCAGGAGATCTTGTCTATTTCCCCTTCCCTGGGGGAATCTATGTTTCTCTTAGGGTTCTCCTTGTTACTTAGCTTCCCTGGAGTCATATAGGCTTCTAATCCTTTACTTTATAGTTAGTATTCACCTATGAGTGGGTACATACCATGCTCATCTTTCTGGGTCTGGGTCTGACCTCACTCAGGACAGTTTCTTCTAGTTCTATCCACTTGCATGAAAATTTCAAGATTTCATTGTTTTTTTTCTTGCTGAGTAGTACTCCATTGTGTAAATGTACCACATTTTCTTTTCTGTATCTATTCTTTGGTTGAGGTGCATCTAGGTTGCTTCCAGGTTCTAGGTATTACAAAAAATGCTGCTATAAACATAGTTTAACAAATGTCCTTGTAGTATGATTGAGCATACTTTGGGTATATGCCCAAGAGTTGTATTGCTGGGTCTTGGGGTAGGTTGATTCCCAATTTTCTGAGAAACTGCCATACTGATTTCCAAAGTGGTTGCACAA
>LOEQ01001289.1:766276-777897 GCA_001685075.1 Bramus lutescens
TGGAGCCTGTCCTGGAACTAGCTCTTGTAGACCAGGCTGGACTCAAACTCACAGGAATCTGCCTACCTTGGCCTCCTGAGTGCTGGGATTAAAGGTGTGCACCATGACTGTCCAGCAATATATTTTGTGTTACTATATCATCATCACTACCATCATAATCCCTTTTTTTTGACTCCATCCACTTTTAAATTTCTTGTGAGACAGATCTGACAGTGATAAACTCCTTTTGGTTTTGGGGAAAGCATTTCTGAATGACAGCTTTGCTGGGCACAGCCTTCTGTTTTGGCACTAATTTTTCTTTTCATATGGTGTGCTGGCTAGTTTTATGTCAACTTTACAGAAGCTAAAGTCATGGGGGGACTTCAATTAAGAAATGGTCTCTATAAGATCAGCTTGTAGGCAAACCTGTAGGGCATTTTCTTAATTAGTGGTAATGAAGGAGGACCTAGCCTAATAAGGATGGGGCAACTCCCCAGGCTAGTGGCCCTGGGTTTCGTAAGAAAGTAGGCTGAGCAAGCAATGAGGAGCAAGCCCATAAGCAACATCCCTTCACAGAGTCTACATCCACTCCTGCCGTTAGGCATCTGCTCTGTTTGAGTTCCTGTCCTGATTTCCTTCAAAGACGAACAGTGATAAGGAAGTATAAGGCAAATAAACCCTTTCCTCCCCAACTTGATTTTTGGTCATGGTGTTTTACCACAGTAGTAGCAACCCTACGATATTTGGTAATGCATTTTCTTCCTCTCTATCAAGTAGGGTTTATGGTGAGAAGTCTGCAACTGAATGTATTGGACCTTACTTCTTTGTTATTAATGTGTGTGGTGGTTTGAATAAGAAGGTGCCCATAAGTTCATATGTGGACTATATGGTCTCAAATGGTGGACTGTTTAGGAAGAATTAAGAAGTGTGTCCTTGTTGGAAGAGGTGTGTCATTGGGAGAAGACTTTGAGGTTTCAAAAACCAAGCTAGACTCTCTCTTGTACTCTGTCTTCCAGGATGCATGCTCTCAGCTGCTGCTCCAGCGCCATGCCTGCCTGCCTGCCTACCTGTTGCCATCATCCCGTCATAATGATCATGCGCTAAGCCTTTGAAACTGTAAGTAAGCCCCCGATCAAATGCTTTTCTTTTATAAATTACCTCAGTCATGGTGTCTTTTTCACAGCAATAGAATAATAACTTGTACAACCTTTTTTGCTGTTGCTTTGAGGATCTTCTTTTTGTCTTTGATAATTTTATCATGTATTATTATGTTGTTTCATTTTGATTGAATCTAAATGGTGACCTTTGGCTGTACCATACTTACATATTTACATCTTTCCCTGTGTTTGGAAATCATTCTGTTATTATTTCTTTTAAGTTTTTATTACATTTATTATGTGTGCGTGTGTGTGTGTGTACAGGCTATCATGACACATGTGCAGAGGTCAGAGGACAACTTGCAAAAGTCAGTTCTCTTCTTTCATGTTGTCTCTCGAATTAAACTCATATTATCAGACTTGGTGGCAGGTGCTTTTATGTGGTGAACTATATCACCCAACCTATTATTCCTTTAAATAAGCTTTCTAGTCTTTTAAATTTCTGAATTACTCTTTGACTATCAATATTCTGTAAATTTACTATTTTGTTGTCCCATGAATTTGCTTTCTTCATTTATTTACATTCCATTTTCTCCTCTGACTGTAAATTTTCAAATAAGATCTCTCCAAATTCACAGGCTCTTTTTCCTGTTTGATCAAGACTGCTTTTAATGTTCTTTGCTGAATTTTTATCTCATTAATTGTGTTTTTCAACTGCAGAATTTTTGAATGATTAAAAGTACAATTTCAATCTCTGTTATATTTCTTAAATTGCTGAAATGTTCTGGACTGTTTGGAGCATTTCCTTAACATTCCTATCTTAGTTCTTTTGTTACGCAGTTAATATATCTCCATACATGTCTGCCCCCTAGAACTTATTCTTTCCATTTGATATCAGGGTTTCCTGATCATCTTTGATCTTTATGTGCCTGTGTCATCTCTGTGTACTGCAGTAGTTGCTGTTTCAGCCTTTGTACTCCAGATTTTTCTGGGAATGCTCTCTAATAGTAAGATTGTCTAAGGCTTAGAGAAAGCCTTTCTAATATGTTGCAGAAGCTATTGTTCTTCTATGGGACACCCTCAGCCATGGCTGGAAACATCTAAGCTACAATCCTGCGGCCTCCAAGTCTGCATCAGCACCAGCCTGGAACCTCACTGCTGTTGAAGCTGAGACAGTGATGAAGTCTACAAAGCACACAGTTCCCATGGCCTGCCTGCTACTAAGGTTTATCAGAAACTGAAGCTCACTACAACTGGCTAACAATGGTGTGGGCAGAATGCAGGGTCTATACAGAGTTTGCCACCCAGTTCTACAGTATGTTTAGGATTACAGGACAGGTACTACTGGCCTGGATCCAGGACCAGTGTTCTGGGATCATGTCCAATGTCTTGCTTGTTCAAGAATCTGGAATCGAAGAACAAGTTGTAGGACTACATTCTCTTCTCTTTCTTTCTTGTGGACAGCACATTTTTTCATTGTGCACTGCTGTCATTTGCAGGAGAGATGACATGGGCAAAGCAAAATCATCCTTTCTATATAATTCAGTGAGTTCCCTTCCCTTGCTCTCGTTCCTTTCTCTCCATCTCCATTTTTTGAGATATAGTTTTGCTTGTCTGGAACTCTCAGTGTAGTCAAGGCTGACCTAGAACTCACAATTTTCCTCTTTGGTGTCCTCCTGAGTATGTTCCTCAGCTTTCCAGTGAGGCTTTTCTTATATTATGCTCATTTTTAATTGTTTCCTTAGCGCTTCTGAGGGTACTTTTGAGTGCATACAGTTGCCCAAATTCAAATTTTTATGGTACATAATCACAGTGAGTTCAGTTTTGCCATCTTGCTTTTTGTCCTTGCAACACTCAGTTTCTAATCTCAGAAATGTTAAGTGAAACTTATCTGGAACTAACATCCTGAGCCCATGTTAGGACCCTCATTTGTATAAAACCATAGTAAAAACCTGAGCCTGGGAGCCCTCTACACATGAAGGAATCTGTATACTGGCAGCTCCTAGAGTCCTCTTGAAGGGAGCACATACCAACATGAGGCAAGAAAACCATTTCTAAGTCAGCCTACATCATTTTCACCTTGAATTCAGGGCAAGTATTTTGATGAAATACCATTGCACATTGTTGAAAAACATGCTCTCTGAGAAAGTTACCCGAAGGTGGGGGCTGAGGACCCGGCTGAAGCAGCCAGAAGCCCATATCACAATGACAAGGTAGAGAGAACACAGCCCCTAATGATCCTGTGTCTGGTTGAAGAGCCCTACAAGGCACTTACTTTCCCCCTAAAAGCATTTACCTGCTGTCCTGCCCACGTTGCCATAAAGATCTGTCCTACAATGACAGTGGCCAATGAATTATGGAACAGGAATGTAGTAACAAAGGTAGAAATGTGTCCTGTTATCAGTCACACACATTCAAGCCCAGCCTGGGGCAGCACAGAAGAGGAGGACTATAAGCTCTAGGATCTTCTCATTCAACCAAGATTGCTTCATATAAAAGTTGACAATGCCTGCCTGAGAGCCTTTGTTGATATTCAACATTTTTAAAAATAGCTGAAGAGACTAGACAAAAAGGCATGACAGAAAACTTGGACAGGAAACTGGCTTGGACTGTGGCTTAAGAAAGGAGCTTGCTGTTAAAAGTGGGCAACAAACACACATTTCTGAACGTTTAATTTATTTGAAAATAAGAATCCGCTTTACTACTCATGTATTTTCACCCTCTAGGGCAACAAAGACAAGCAAAACTCAATTTTAGCTGCTTGTTAAGGTATCTCTCAAGTCTTCCTTTTTTTTTTCCCAAAAGCTCACACGCAGTCAAGTCCGTGATCCTCTGTCTGTTTGATGAGGCAGGAAGACGATGACATTAAGGGCCTTTTAGAAAGAGATTGTGGTGCCAAAAGATGTCTTCAAGATATCAAAGAATCATTTCTCCCTTCCTTCAGCAGATAGGCCCCAAGTACCTGCCTTGTTCTATACAAGTAGTGAATAAAATCTCTGTCGTTGCTACTTGGGTCTCCACGCAGCTTAGTTTGCCCAACATGAACTTTCTTTCATTTTCTTTCTTTCTTTCTTTCTTTCTTTCTTTCTTTCTTTCTTTCTTCATTTATTAATTTATTTTTTAGTCACTGGAAGTCTTTTGTCTTTGAAATTATTTCCTCCCATTCCTTGGAAGACTACGATGATTAGGCAGCCTGTCTACGTCTAGAAGGATATTTTTTTTTAAAGGATTCCCAAGAAAGGCAGGTCGGTGAACTGCAGTGGCATGCATTCTAGTCGGCCTTTCTCTGATTATCTGAGCAAGTTGTTTTATTGAATCGTCTAATTTATAAACAGGGAAATAACTACTCCAGTGGTTCTTTTGAAATTGAATAAATCTTTGTTGTTTTGAGTCTTTAGGATAGAATGGTAGTGATTACTTGTGACATCATTGCAGCCAGCAATAAAAATGAGAGATGTAGTGTTGTTGTCCCATCAAATCTGGAAATGGAAATAGATGCTCTATGCTTTGTTAGGTCAGGGTAGAGCCCAACTCAAAGCTGATGTGATGCCTTACTGTCGGTGCATGGATCAGGTGAGGTCTCAGGTCTGCTGTGCTGGAAGAAGGGATTGATTTATAGAGAGGGGTACAGCTAGTCGAGTTATCATTTAATCTGCTGGCAGATGCAAAAGGGATCATTCCTGGCAGATTGGGATACTGAAAGGAAGCAGACATGGTTGGTATCTGTTCCTGTCCTCGGAGAGCCAATAGTCTAGTCACAGTTACAACTGCACACACGTTTATGTACACATATGGGACTGTTAAAAGAGTTTAGACTTTCCCCTATATTCTACAGCCTTTTATTTTGCAACTGTTGCATAGTTACCCCCTTTACACACAACAGAGTGCAGTTCTAAATTATTTTTTTCTTTGTCTTCAAATTTCTCATCTTCTGTACCTCATTAACTTTATCTTCTGTATCTCCAGTGTATCCTGTCACCCCACGAGCACCAAGCGTAATGGTTTTCTACAGGTTACATCTCACATATGATTTAAACATTGGTCTTCATTAGTCCATAGGGTTGTTAGAGGCTATCTCAATATTAGCAGATAATACTATTATTTCCCAAGGTTATCAGAGAGAAGACCCCAAACCCCATTCTTCAGAACCAGAGACAGTGGGGGAAGGTTCCTAGCACCAACTGTTGCAATCAGCTAACTTCTCTTTAGTGCTATAAAGAACTAGGCTCATTACAGTGAGGGAAGGCATGAAGCATAGCCTTTTGTTAGGGCCCCATAGGGTTTATTTCAACTTATTTCTTGAATTACCACTATCCAGGAGCCCATGCATAGGGATATCAAGAGAGGAAATATATCTTGAACATATGATTGACTTTAATGTTATTATGATCAGGGACCAAGATCACATGATGTTTATTCCTGTCATTAATAGACTAAATGGGCCTAGGAATGGTGGTGCATTTTTGGCTGAGGCTGCTAGTTCCTTTCTCATCTGCCCAGACCCAAGTTAATAACACAGAAACTGTATTGTTTAAAAACACTGCTTGGCCAAACACTTAAGTATATTTTTATCTAGCTCTTATATCTTAAATTATCCCATTTCTATTATTTTATATTTTACCATGAGACTCGTGGCCTACCAGCAAATTTCCAGCTGGCAGCTCATGTCTTTTTCCTCTGGCAGCTACATGGTGTCTCACTGACTCTGCCTTCTTTCTCCCTGAATTCAGTTTAGTTTTCCTGCCTAGCTCTATTCTGCTAAGTCACTAGCCAAAACAGCTTTATTCATTAATCAATAAAATCAACACATACACATAAGGATTTCCCACACCAGTGCATGACTTTAATATCAGCATTCCAGAGGCAGAAGCAGGGGGATCTCTGTGGGTTCAAGGCCAGTCTGGTCTCATAGTGAATTCTTGCTTACCAGTCTGCACTCTCCCACTGTGACAATGTTGCCGATTTGTACATCCCTGAAACAGAGTGACATGTGAAATACATGTTCTTTTGTGGGTTTTCAAAGCGATTGAACTTTCAGATGTAATGGAGATAGTCCTGGTCAATGACAATGGTACTCTGCATCTTTATCTTGGTCAGAACACCAGACAGGATCCGACCTTACGTGGTGACATTAGCAGTGAGGGGCATTTCTTGTCTGTTTAGATGCTCTCCTTGGGCATCTTGACGCCTAGAGGGATTTTTTTTTTAGCACTGAGGGAGTTTTTCTTGGCGTGTTCTCACAGCAGAACACTCTTCTTGTTTTGAAAGACTGTGGGCTGCTTTTCATAAGTACACTTAGTCTGAATGTCCTCTATCTTCCCAGGAGCCTGAGAAAAAAACCCTTAAGTTGCTTTTGGTCACAGTGTTTAACAAAGCAATGGGAAAGTAGTAAGAACAGGCTCCCAAACGTTGTCCCGGGTTGCTGTTCCTTTTGACTGGAGATGAGTAGTCTTTGTGCTGCTTTGCTGCTTCCCTCGCTCCCTCTCCCTCTTTTCCTCCCCCTACAGTGCTGGAAACTGAATTTAGGGTCTCAGGTAGGGATTGCAGCCTTCAGCATGCTGGTAAGTGCTCTTGCCCTGCGTTGAGTTATACTGGACGCTACATGTTTCTCACTTTCATTTAGCAAAGAAAGCACCTGCAACTCATCTTGTTGGGACATTGTAAACCATTCTTATCTGTTTTGCCTGTGAAGAGGTAAACTGAACAGTGTTTGGGATTAGGTGAGACCTGTAGATAAGGTGGATCCCTTGGCACTGGAGGACTTTGTAAGAGAAAGGGAGCACTCTATAGTGATGCTCCCTCTGCTCCACGGGGTACATGTGTTGCCTGAGCTGGGATATGGGATGGAGAAGGCAGCAGGCTGTTTTCAACCTAGCATCCATATGGAAGCCTTCCTCAACTCACGGTGTTGCAATAATTGCTCTCCTTTTTTCTTTTTCCACTTGCTCACAGAAAATGTGGTAAGAGGAATTTTTAGCACAATTTCAGAATGACCCTGAAATTGTGTAGTACTTGGGGTCACCTCTTGAAGCTGAGTAGAAAGACCATCTGTCTTCTGGGGAATTCCCAAGAATTGATTTATCTTAATGAGATGTAGATAAGTGTGTTGCTCACAATGGACCCTGTTGGATATTTTTTTTCCCATCTCCTCTGGGATGAACACTAGATAATTAAGATACCGAATAATTAAGAATTAATGCTTCACGCTCCTTTTGAATTAAAAAATACAAAGTCTTACTATTGTGACTATTCTTGTTACTTGGACTGACTCATTTATTAATAAACCCTTTCTCTGTTGTACATACAAAGCAATAAGAATTAGAACAAGCCTGCAACCATTTGTATACTATATATTCAACAAATATTTGCTGAGTGAATACCATTTGTGAGTCATTTTCTGAGAGAATGAGCAATCAATGAAAAATGAGACTGTTAAGAGTTCTAATCTCTGTACAGCTCACACTTCTTGGAAGACTATAGATGCACACCAGGATGTCATCTACTCCTCAGTGGGGCTGCATTACTGCACTACCACTATGAATCTTGCTTCCTACAAAATTATCTTTTTTGCCTGTACAAGAACCTGATAATTTACTGAGATGTGGGGCATTCTTTCCTTTTCCTAATGTCTGGCCTTGTTCTGGATGCAAACCGTATTTCCATTTTTCTCTGTGCACTAGATTCTGTCCTCACAGAGCGTGACAGACATGGTCAGTATTTTAGAACATTTTTTTAAAATTACGGGTAAATACCTGTTAACTTTGTTTGGTTCTTTTAAAAATTGCTCATCATGGCACTGGGAATATGTCTGTCAGTCAAGTGCATGTTGCACAAGCATGAAGACCTGACTTCAGATCCTCAGAACCCATGTGCAAAGCCAGGAACAGCACCAAAGTATGTTTGTAATTCCAGCACTGGGGAGGTAGAAATCAAAGCATCTCCAGGGTTTGCTGGCTAGTCAGTGTAGACCAATCAATGAACTCTAGGTCCATTGAGAGATACCTTCTAAATGAAATCAGGTAGAGTGTGATTGACAAAAGACGAACAAAAAACAATGTTGACCTTTTGTATACATGCACATACGCACATACATGCGCAGATAAAAATTATGATTTTTCCTTTTTATTCATATATCTTTACTTACAAGTGTTCATTACAAAGAGTTATTGGTCTAGTTTGAGGCCTCTGGTTTCTGCTACACTATCAACGCTGGGCTCTCACTGGAATTCTTCCTGGTTATCCTATTATTGTTCTGTGTCATGGAGATGATGTGTGATGCCCTTCTGTACATGTGTTGCTGTTATTGGTTGATGAATAAACCTGTTTTGGCCAATGACTTAGCAGAATAAATCCAGGTGGGATCTTATAACAGAGCTATAGAGAGAAAGTAGGCAGAGTCAGGGAGACATCATATAGCTGTCTAAGGAGACAAACGCCAAATCAGTAAACCACAGCCTCGTGCCGATACACAGATTAATAGAAGAGTTAGTTAGTAAGAACCCTAAGCTATTGGCCAAGCAATGTTGTGATTAATATAGTTTCTGTGTGATTATTCAGGTCTGGGTGGCCAGAAAACGAATGAGCAGTCTCCATTTATATGGAGATCCTATAACTTTGGGTCTGCACTACAGGTTCCTTCACTTGCTCCAGCAGATCATGGATGAAGTGGATGTTGGGTGTGGGCCAACTCCTAACTCTGGGCCTGGGTAGTTGTAGAGGAGGTCAGCCTTCCAGCTCTCCCCTGTCCTCAGCGCCAGTGTGAGCTCTCCTGCATTTCCCAAGCTAGTTCACCCCTTGCAGAGATGAGTAAGAGGCGGAGCCAGTTCTCCTGTTCTCAGGCTTTCACATCCTCAGGGTTAGTTCTTCCACATCTATACCTTCATGGTTTGCTCTACTGCATTGCCCAGATTTGGCATAAGGGCTACTCTCTGGAGTGCTGCAGCTAATGAGGGGTAAGGACAGCTCTCCCACTCTTATGACCTTGGGGCCAGCTCTCCCACCTGTTTCAAGAATTGATGGGTGTGGGAGGTTTCTCCCCTGCTCATGCCGCCATATGGCAGATGAGGGGTTGGGCCATGTCTCCCATGTTCACGTTCTTGGGGGGGGAGTTCACCTGCTCCCCAATCAATAGGGTCAGCTCTACTGTGCTGCCCAGGAGAGGTGTAGGATTCACTTTTCCAAGTGCTCCAGCTGAATCACGATATTTTCTAGTAATAAAAATAATGGGTGTTTGCTTATAGGGTTATAAAGAAAATACAAAGAAGAAAACGGTTACATTTATATGAGCAAATGGAGATGCCTCCTTGAAACCTATGAAACTCCTAAAGCCAAGTGCCTTAAATCCTGTATTTTGTTGAGTGACCTATTGCTGCCTTCAGATTCTCAGTAGTTTTTGCACAAGCATCCGTGGTTTCATTGTGCACTAGAACTTAGTAATTAGGTAGCTGCTTCTTCTCTATTCTCACCTCATTCATATACACCCTTTGGGTCTTTTCTCAACTATAAATTGCTTTTTAAAATCATTAGAATTATATGTGTTGTATTTTTAAAACCTTGTTTTTGTCAGTGAACATTATTGTGTACAAATGTTCTCATTTTATAACTGTTGTTTGGAAGAGTTTCATACATGAATAATCTGTTGATGATAAATCTAAGGTTGGGTAGGGATAGCTACCATAGGGAAAGCTGTTAAATCGAGCCCACTCGAGTCTGCTTGTCTCTTGTGGAGGACAGTACTCTTATGATACTTGGCAGATATTTGGACAAGGACACTAAGTTATTCATTGGTGTGCTCACTGGTGTGGGAGGCAGTGGACAGAGGTACTATGCAGAACATGACATTAGACAGTGTGGACAGACAGCTCCAGTAAAGCAGGCTGTAGGCATACTGTGGGATTTTGGAAGGAGGTGTCTATACTTACAGAGGAGACCTAAGGGACTGTGCCTTGTTCTCCTGGAGTACTAAACAAGTTGAGTGTGAGAAACAGGTCCACAGACTCAGAGAGGGGGCATGGCTACAGGACCGAAGGTAGGGAGTTGGTAGCTCCTAGCACTGGGGCATAAGGTCAAGAAAGACTAGCAGCATTAGCTGACACAATGCCAAATCTCTTTAATACAGTGGTTCTCAACCTTTGGCTTGCAACCCTTTGGGGACTGAAGGACCCTTTCACAGGGGTTGCCTAAGACCACCTGAAAACACAGATATTTATTATTATAATACATAAGAGTAGCAAAATTGCAGTTATCAAGTAGCAATGAAAATAATTTTATGGTTGTAGGTCAGCACAGCATGAGGAACTGTATTAAATGGTCACAGTATTAGGAAGGTTGAGACCCACCGCTCTAAACATGGTAACTTAATACCACCATGACTAGGAGCTAATGGCACTGGTTCTGAACTTGGAGTAAGAGTGAGTCTGCCTGTGGGAACAGTGGTTTGAAGAAAGGACTGTTGGAGCAGAAACCTGGGCAGGTCGTTACCTGCTTAGAGGAGGCGCAAGGTTAGGGCTGAACTCCATAGGGATTCATGGAGGTCTTGAGAAGAGTAAATTTCCCATTTTTGAAAATATTTTATCTTTTTATCAGTCATTTTATGTATTTGCATACAAATGCACAATTCTGTCATTTTCTTATGATTATACTCAATAATTAAATTCTGTAATTAGAAGCTAAGCTCCTTTCTTTGCATAGCACACATTCTTCTGGGGGTTAGTATGCTAGGCCACGTGGCCACTTAGAATTAAATACTGTTTTATTGCAGCCTATGGAATAATAGGTTTTGCCTAATATTAAAGGTCTTCTCTGCCTCCTTCAAAAGCCTCTCAATTCACAAATTCAAGGTAAACCTGTTTTCTTCAGCATAAAGCTTCACTCTTTGTTAGGCTTTAATAGACCAATGTGACCCTGAATTGTGGCCTCTAAGTCTCCTTTATCTATCTTATATTGGCTGGGTTAGCTGTAGTGGGGGAAGAGTGTGGAGAAGGGAAGAGACAGGGCACTGTGCTTCCAATACAAAAATCATTATGTGCCATGAAAGAGGTTTTCAAACCTCAGTTTATCGAGACTGTAATCAGCACAGTAGTCCTAGAAAGGAATATGAAACACAATTACATCTGATTCTGGGATCTGATTTTCAACCAGTCCCCTTCTGAATGGAAGATGGCAAATGCAGGTGGGTTACGGGGGCCTTTATGTAACCAGCACCTGTCCCCCCATTCAGTTATCACATAACACAGCACAAAAAGAGTTTAGGGACCCTCTGCATAAAGGAACCTTTTGTGGCAATTAATTCATACAAGCAAAACAATGAAACATAGCTAAACAAAACAAAATTGAAATTTCAGTTGCAGCGTCCCCTTGTCATGGGAAATACTTAGGCACTGCAATCAGAAGCTTGAGTTCCAGGGTCATCCTGCTGCGGTCATTTTCAAATCTGCCACTTAGGATGGGCCTGACGATCCATAAAGGGGTGGTATGGGGAAAAGGCTAGCAGGATACCTAGCACACGGTAGGCACTAGGCTGTTCTCTCTCTCTCTCTCTCTCTC
>LOEQ01001290.1:37415-59450 GCA_001685075.1 Bramus lutescens
CTCTCTCTCTCTCTCTCTCTCTCTCTCACACACACACACACACACACATGCATACAATAAATATTTTTTAAATATTCTATTTTTTATATTCAAATTATGTAAAAGTTCGTTGAAATATATAGACTGACTTTATATCTGCTTAATTTCAGTGTATGCTATTTTTTATTTACATATTTCTATAATTTGTTTTTGACACAGGGCACCTCTGTGAAGCCCTGGTTGTCCTGGAACTTGCTCTGTAGACCAGAAATTCAATCTGTAGACCAGATTGGACTCAAACTCAGAAATCCACCTCAAAGCCCACCCCCACAGTGACACACTTCCTCCAACAAGGCCACACCTAATAGTGCCACTGCCTTTGGGGGCCATTTTCTTTCAAACCACCACAGTCATAGACTTTTTTTACAGCACTAGAAAGCAAATTAAAACAGTGCCTGTGTGAATTTATGTGCACCATGTACTTGTATAAGGTGCCTATGGAGGTCAGAAGAGGTTAGATCCTCTGGAGCTGGAATCACAGGCAACTGAGAACTGCAGATGTGGGTGCTGGGAGCCAACCCTGGGTCCTCTGCAAGAGAAGTAAGTGTTCTTAACTGACGAACCATCTGTCCAGTCTCTGTTCTTTTTTTGTCTTAATGTTTTTCTCAGGAATCAGTTGGTTGGAGATACATGACTATATTAATAGGACTGTTATTCTCTTTCATTGGTCTATATGTCAGCTTTTATTCCAGTGCTATGCTATCTTTTTTACCTTGACCCCAGGGTGTATCTTGAATTTAAGTGTCATGGTATCGCCACCTGTTTGTTCTTTTTGCTCAAGATTGCTTGATCTATGAGCAGCCATTTACTTATATATGAATTTTAGTAGTTTGTTCTACTTCTACAGAGGCCAATGTTGGGAAGCTGGGTGTGGTTTGAAACCTGGAGGATAGAGGCAGGAGGGTCAGGAGCTCAAGATCATACTCTACTACATACCTCTTCCACATGAGACAAAGAAAGAAAGAAAGAAAGAAAGAAAGAAAGAAAGAAAGAAAGAAAGAAAGAAAGAACTGCCATTGATATTTTCATGACTATTGGATAAAACCTGCAAATTGTCTTGGGTAATACTGGAGTTCTCACTAAACTGATTCTTCCATTCCACAAACATAAGATCTTTCTAATTTTTTCTGCACTTTTCTTAGATTTATTTTTATTTTATGTATGTGAGTGTTTTGTCTGGATGTATGTCTGTGTACTATGTGTGTTTCTGATGCGCTCAGAGGCAGACCACCTAGAACTGGAGTTACAAATGGCTATGAGTCACCTTGTGTGTTCTGGGAATCAAACCTGAGTCCTCTGGACACAACCTAAAATCACCACAGGAAAGACTATTGTTTTAGATTTATTTTTATTTTTATTCATGTGTGTCTTCAGATGTTTGGGCAATTGTCAGCGGCAGGCAGGGGAGCAGGAGTGTTGATCCCTTGAATATTGGAGTTATAACCAGTTGTGAGCACTTGACAAGGGTGCTGAGAACCTAACTTGGCTCTTCCAAAAGATGAAGAGGTGCTTCTTAACTACTGAGTCATCTCTCCCAACCTATGAGAAATTGTTTGAATAAGATCATCCTGGGGAAATTGTCTTGATTGTTGATTGATGTAGGAAGACCCAGCCCAATGTGAGTGGCATCATTCCCTAAGCAAGGGGTCCTGCACAGTATGATTCAAGAAGTTGAGTAGAAGCAAGCAAAAACACATGAATTTATCCTCTCTCTGCTCTGTACTGTGGACGTGATGCTTAATTTCTGTCCCTCCTTTCCTAAAATAATAGGACTGGAATTGTAAGCCAAGTAAAACCTTTCTTCTTTAAGCTGCTTTTTGTGAATATTTCATTATAGCAATAGAAATCAAACAAGAACACATTAAGTTCAAGAAATGAATGAGTGAGAAGTTGCTAGCAATGCCCCCAGCCCAGTTGTCCACCCGCTACAGCCCCTGAAAGTGTTGAACATGAGAAGCCAGTCACATCTTTGGTGCATCAACAAGAGGAGCAGACGTTTCCTAGAGTAACTGAACCTAGAAAGCTGCACACCACGAGCTGCTAAATCTGTACTAATGGTGGATTCCTTGCATGGATGCTATGCCTTTGTGAAGCATAACTCTCTGTGGTCCATATTTAAGAAATCAGCTAGTCCATTTCCATAGCTTGAAGCACTATTACTGAAAATGTGTGCCTGAGCCATCTAAGAAGGAGAACAGCATCCTCGCCATGTATGGCCAGAGCGTGGTGATGGCTGATTCCTTACTGCAGAATCAGTTTCAGAGGCCATGCTACCCTGCTGCTTACCAGAATTCCTACCACCAAACTCATCAGGAGGACCGGAGTTCACATCTATATAAAACTGTGGATTTTAAGGGTTTAAAAGGTAATGGATAGCCCAGCAGTCTAATGTGCTGTGTTAAGCTTTGTGTCGCCCACCGAGGTGTGAGTTTGACTAATTTGACAAAAACCACATTCCGGCCAGGCTTGTGAGGACACACATTTGTAATCCTAGCCCTCAGGAAGCTAAGGCATGGGGATGTCAAGTTTGAGACCAGCCTGGGTTACAGAATGAGACCCTGACTCAAAAAAAGTGGGGGGACGGGGGGAGTGTTTGGGGGAGGAAACCTTCTTCCTGGTTAAGATGACCCAAGCATGCAAACCTAGTTCTCTCTCCTGAACCCTGTGGCAGCATAATAAATCTTCTGTTTGGTCCCGAAGCCCCTAAGTGTGAGGAAAACAGGAGAGGAAACAGCAGCAGTGACATTTTTGGAATTTAGGAAGCAGAAGAATGTGTGATCACCAATTTAGCATCCCAAGAAATTTAAACCCCCAGCTGGCTGCAGGAGAGTTCACAACCGGCCTAACTGGTACCACAGTCCTCCAAACTCAAAATCAGACATTGGCAAACCAGGAAAACCCGAAACTGCATGTGAAAGGTTCCAAATAAGGAAATGTGGGCAGACATGTCTCAGATCCTTATGATGACCTACATCAGACAGACCCATGGGGCCAGGGAGAGGTGTACTGTGAGACCAGACAGACCTCTACTGATCATAAAGCTAGTGCTGAATGCAGACACTCTGAACCTTCGCCCTCGGCATAGCCACAGAGAACTGGCAGCCGGAGGCATGCCCTGCCAATGGCACATTCAAAACCCTCTTTTCCAAATATCTTACCTGCCCTGAGCAAAACCTAAAGTCCCAACCTAAGAGTGTCACTTCTGTGAATCTCGGCGGGCCAGTCACTTTTTAAATTTTTCTTAAGATTTATTTTTACGTGTGTTGGTGTTTGGTCTGCCTGTATGTCTGTGTGAGGATGTTGGATCCCCTGTAACTAGAGTTACAGACAATTGTAAGCTGCCATGTGGGTGCTGGGAATTGAACCCTGGTCCTCTGGAAAAACAACCAGTGCTCTTAACTGCTGAGCCATCTCTCCAACCCCCAGTCATTTTTCTTCTTCTTGTTTTTTTTTCAATTGTTTTTTTTAATTATGTGTTCATGTGTGGGTGTGGGAGTGAGTGTGAGTGGCCTCAGAAACCAGGGGTGTTAGGACCCCCCTGGGGCTGGAGTTACAGGCAGTTGAGACTGCTAGGCATGAGTGCCGGGAACTGAGCTTGGATCCTCTGGAAGAGGAGCAATGGCTCTGAACTGACAGCCGTATATCTCTCCAACCTCTGCCACTTTTCAAGTTCACATTTTCTTCTTCACAAAACAGTAAAGAAATTACAAGCCCAGTGATGAAATCCCCACCACAGAAGATAGAACCCCCACCCAATTGTAAGCCAATTGAAAAAGAACAAGTTTGAAGGAAAGGAAAACCTCAAAAATATCATTATAGGTTTAAGAAGACAAAGACCATATTCCAGTACAAAACAAAAGAAAGACACCATAGAAAAGAAACATTCAAGGCTGGAGAGATGGCTCAGTGGTTAAGAGCACTGGCCATTCTTCTAGAGGACCTGGGTTCAATTCCCAGCACCCACATGGCAGCTCACAACTGTCTGTAACTCCAGTTCCAGGGGATCTTATATGACACCTTCACACCAATGCACATAAAATAAAGTTAAATAAATTATTTAAAAAAGAAAAGAAACATTCAAAGAATGTTGTAGAAAGTGCTTAAGACTTTTAAAAATATAGTAGAGAATTGGGAGAGAAAACAAAAAGCTAGCTTTGGCAGTGCATAGCTAGACCACCACTCGGGAAGCTGAGGTATGAGTGGCATGCATCTGAGGCCAGCTGAGTTTTGAGATGCTGTCTCCATAACCCAAACAGTCTGGAGAGATGGCTCAGCGGTGAAGAACATTGGTTGCTCTTCCAGAGGACCCGGGTTCAGTTCCCAGCACCCATGCGGCAGCTCACAACAGACAGTGACTTCGGTTCCATGGACCTGACACCGTCTTCTAGCCTTCACAAGCACCATATGCCCAAGGTATATAGACATGCAAGCAAGCAAACACTCATATACCTAAGAGGTTATTTGTTTTGTTTTTTAATTAAAGAATCAAAAGGAAAAAAACTATACATAGATAATTAGAAACTTTGAGCCAAGAGATAAAACTGAGACAGTCTTTTAGAAAAGCAGATCAAGGCAGCTGGAGACAGCTCAGAAATTCAGCATGTGCACTGCAGGGCAGATAGTCTATGTTCATTTACTAGAACCCATTCAGGCCGCTCAGAACTGCCTGTAACTCCAATTTCAGGGGGTCCTTATACCCTCTTCTGGTTCCCATAAGCTACTGCGCATGTGAACTCATAGCCACACACAGACCCACATTTTTACCATATAATTTTAAATGATTTTTTAAACAAAGAAAAAATAACAAAATACATCAATATCATAAAAAAAAACAGAAAGTTGGGAAACCATCTGAGAGGTCCAATAACTGAGCAATGAAGGAGAGACAGTATCAATAAAAGCATTTAAGAGTATTTTTAGAAGCAAAGAAGATGCATTCACACAAAGAAGGAGCCACAAAAATGGATATACTAGTTACATTGTTAAATTTTAGAACTTTAGAAAAACCTTTCAGAGAATAAAACAAATGGCCTACAAAAGAACAGAAGTTTGGTTCCTAATGAACATCTATCACAAAATAGTATGATTCTGGATTTTGATTCAAAATAATTAAAAATTTATACAAAAAGTTGTAGACAGCCTTTAAATACAATGTCAGCAGCTGTGGGGTTGTAGCTGTGGAAGCAACATAAATACATGGAGATTCATTTCATTTGCTCTTTGAACATATTTAAATTGGTCTGTAATGGAAGATTTTAGAGGAAAGAGGATAAGCTGGGTGGTGGTGGCTCATGTCTTTAATCGCAGCACTTGGAAGGCAGAGGCAGGTGGATCTCTGTGAGCACAAGGCCAGCCTGGTCTACAGAGCAAGTTCCAGGGCAGCCAGGGCTGCACAGAGAAACCCTGTCTCAAACAATCAAAAAAAAAAAAAGAAGAAAGAGGGTGCTAGGAATGATTTGATTCCTCAGCTACATGGTAAGCAAGACATCAAAATAAACAAGGACACAAATTCTGAAAGGAAATGGCTTCCAAAGTAGAATTCTGTACCTGGACAAGCTGTGGAGGAAGCGTAAATAGATGAGAGACTTCCGGCTGATCAATAGCCAATCATCCTTCCAGTTGATCAATGGCTGACCATCCTAGGGACCAAGGCAGCACAGTTGAGGACATTTGAAAAAGAACCAGGAGTCAACTACCCTCAAATATTTTTAATTTTTAAAAAAAACTCTCTATTTCTTTTTATGTGTATAACTATTTTGCCTGAATACATGTCTGTGCATTACATGCATGCAGTGCCTGAAGAGGCCAAAAGAGAGCATCAGGAAACCTGGATCCCTCTGGTGAACAGACGGTTGTGAGCTGCCATGTGGACCCTGGAAATCAAACCTGGGTCCTCTCAAGAGCAACAAGCACTTTTAGTGGCTGAGCTATCTCTCCTGTTGATCTTCAGATTTCTTTGTTGCTTCCTTTGGGGAGTTTAGTAATTTAGTACAGATGCTGTGGGTGTGTGCAAAAGAAAAACCTCTTAACTTTCTCTCCAGTGGAGCATGGGTGGCGTCATGTAAGACTCTTGGTCTTTGTGGCTTTTGGATTTGTGGGACAAGTCATGCTTGAAATAAGTCTTAAAGATGTCCAGCCGTTTCACAAACAAAAAGAGGGAATATCAATTTGAGGTAGAGAAATCAACATTATCAAAGGTACAAAGATTGTAAGAAAACAACATGGTGTGTAGAGAACATTAGCACAGAACCAAGCATAAAGACTGCGTGGGAACACCAGCTGGCATCCATGAAATAACCCGGTATTCTCAGAGACCCTGCTTGGCTAGATGAATGGTCAGGAAATATCCCTAGGTCATGTGTTAATATCGTTGTGGCAAAATATCACAGCCAAGAAATACAGTCCTAGGGGAGTGAGAGACTTTGGAGCTCTGAGACCCGCGGAGGATGCCTTCATCAAACCCCTCCCCTCAAGGCTCAGGGATCTATGCAGACAAAGAGATGGGAAGACTGTAAAAGTCAGAAATGGTGGGTGCCTCTAAAGAAACAGAGTCCTCCCAACACAGCAGGACTGGCGTACCTATGTGCTATCAAAGACTGTGGAAGCATGCATGGAACCTGCAGAGGGCCAATCCGGATGAGGACCCAGTACTGAGAGGAGGAAGGGACATGAGGTTCTAAGAAGCTATGTGTCACTGATATCTGCTAGCAAAGGGAAAATCAGTTTTCTCCTATCGAGTGCCACTGGGATGTATCAACCATACTCCGGGACAGGCCCAGTGCCCAGGAAGAGTTGCCAACACAAAAAGAATTATATGTATTTTTGTGGGCTTTTTGTTTGGTTTGAGCATTTTTTGTCTTATTGGATTTTTGTTTGTTTGGGTTTTGGTTTTTGAGAGAAACAGAGAGAGGGGGTGGATATAAAGCTGGGTGAGTAGAGAGGGAAGTGTATAGGATCTCGGAGACAGCGGGAGCGGGAGCATGATCAAATACATTATATCAAAAATTAAATAAACTTTTAGAAAAGAAATACGGTGCAGGGAATCTGACTCAGTGGGTAAAGTGCATGTTGTACAAGTGTGAGGATCTGCGTGTGAACAACAAGAACCTCCATGAACCAGGTGTGGTACTGCATGTGTGTAATCAGCTTGTTATCCCAGTGTTTCTATGGCGAGATGGGAGGCAGAGCTAGGAGAGCTCCCAGGAGCCTGCAGAGCAGCTAGCCTGGTGCACATAACAGCAAACAACAGAAGATAGGACTCAAACATGGTACAAGGAGAGGACCAACAACTAAGGTCACTCAAAGAAAAGAACCAGGTACTGAAAGCTGTGTTCTGGAGGACAAATTAAGGACGGAGAAAACTGGGGGGAATAACAAGGTGGCAAATTTCATATTATTTTAAATGTCTCTCCTACTAAAGCACTTCTGAACTCTGCCTTATTCTTGATGATTCATGCTCACAAATTATTTTATATTCAGTCACTAAGATTGAACTCATCCTTCATGGATACTGCATTTATTGACTATTTATCTCCACTGGTATTTCATCTGCAAAAAGGCATTTAAACACCTACTTCTACAAACACTTAATTCATAGCAATGCTGATGGTGTTGGCCATCCAGTTAGTTACAGAGGCAGATGCTAAAGTAATCCATAAATGTGAAATATGTAAATGACATTTGTATATTCATGAGGTCCCTGACACGTAACACTAATGTTTCAGCACTGCTAAATTTGATTTCAATCTTAAAGATACTTCCTAAGGAGACTGGAAAACAGCTCTGTTGGTAACGGGCTTGGCACAAAGGCACGAGGACCTGACCTTCATCCTCAGCATTCACTTCACAAAACTGAGCATGAAAGGGCACATGTGTAATTCCAGCACTGGGGAGGCAGAGGCAGGCAGGTCCCTACTTGTCGGGTTCCAGGCCAGCAAGAGACCCTGTCATTTAAGAAAAAAAAATGTGGATAGTGCCTGACGGATGATGCCAAGGTTGCCCTCTTGTCCACTTGCACACATGCATGCCCACTAACAAATATGCACACACACATACACACACACAAAGAGTAATTTAAAAAATTTAAAAGAATTTAAAAAAAACACTTAAGTACAACCATACTTTTTAATGCACGCCATAAACAGTCAGGGAAAATGTCAATATAATTTGGTGTTTGCTCATTTTTAATGAAAATACAAGCCATTCTTGACCTACTCATGAGAAATCTTAGAGTTTTATTTATGATGCGTACAGCCCTAATGGACTATCAGGGTTAGCAAAATGGCAGAATTACAGGGAAAATACCAGAAGGTATAGGTTCATTTAGCTCCTGGTTTTTTTAATATTTATTATTTATTTATTTATTATGTATACAATATTCTTTCTCTATGTACATCTGCAGGCCAGAAGAAGGCACCAGACTTCATTACAGATGGTTGTAAGACACCATGTGGTTGTCGGGAATTGAACTCAGGACCTTTGGAAGAGCAAGCAATGCTCTGAACCACTGAGCCATTTCTCCAGCCCCTTAGCTCCTGTTTTTAAAGGAGTCTTTAACTCCAATGGAGCTTCTATTTGGTGAATTAATAATCCATAATCAAATGATTGAAGTCACAGTTTAACTGAAAACCAGAAGAACAAAACTAGTAGACTGAACATCTAATACCCTTCTTTCTTCATCTTTGCTTCTGCAAGGCGTGTCTTTTCCTGCAAGGCCTGTCTATCCCTGCAAGGCGTGTCTTTCCCCGAAAGGCGTGCCCCCCCCCAAGGCATGTCTTTCCCAGACCTATGAGTCGTCACCTCGAACCCTGCAAATCTGTTCCGTAAGGCCCTGCTTGTGGCTTCCCCACTCACAGGGAAGAGGTGTGCAGTCCACAGTGTGGCTATCACCCACTAACTACGGTTGCATAAAGGGACAGCAGTGTGAAGGGAGGAACGTTCCATGTTGCTTCCCTTCACCTAATTTATCCAACCCCGTGAAGACAGACAGCCGTGACAACAGGCCTGGCCTTGCTGCCACTGAGCCTTCTCCGGCTTACATCTTGGATAGTTTTTTCATCATCAGCATCGTAGAACTCCTGAGAATGGTTCCCAAAAGTGGGTTTCATACACTGTGCATGTCGTGCTTGGTATTTTAGCAGCTACTGAAGCCCCAGAGTTGGCAAAAGATATATAAAGATTTAAAAGTTGGCCTGCATTTTGAGTCAAACCAAAATTAAACCTTTCCTTTTCTTTAAAGACTTGGGTTCCTTAATATATAATTTTGGGTTTTTTAAATAATTTTTTAAAAAAGCTCTTGAGGCAAGGTCTCACTCTGTAGCCCAGGATGACCTTAGACTCAAGATGATTATCCTGTCAATCTCTAGACTGCCGGGAATATAGGTGTGAATCATCAAACTCATAAGTATTAGTAATCTTAAGAAAAATTAATATTGCCAGAATGCAGCATTTCCTGAAGTCTGCTTACATTATTTGCTTAATTTTTCACATCCCTTAAATTTTTATCTTTACATATTTCTTTTGATTGTTTTCCTAAAAAAATTAACATTATAAGTTAGCTGCTCTAATAAAATACTTTTGCCATATCTGAGCAGCAGTTGCAAGTGACAGCTAACACGAGGTGGTACAGAAGCGAGCAGCATCTCTTCTGTGCCGTGGCAATGACGAGCTAATAGTCTGGACATCGGTGAAAATGAATTTACAGGTAGAATTCTCTCGGTCTTTGCCTATTTGGGGCTAATTCAGGGTCAGCAGTGCCACCTAGTGGAAATTTGGGTATTTTCCATGAAGAATTATTTCACCACGAAAATCTGAAATCTGCTGGCTTTGCTTTATTTTCTGCCTGGCTTGCTTAGGGTTTTGTGTGACTTCATATAAGGTTTTGTTGGTTTGCTTTGGTGTTGGTGAAAAAAGGTCTCACTGTGAAGCTCAGGTTAGCAACTCACTTAGTTCAAGTTGGCTTTAGACTCGGGGTCCTTCAGCCTCAGTGTATGGAGTCCTGGGAGGGCAGGTATGGGCCACCACAGCCAGCTAAATGGTGTAGAGGAATGAAATGTGTGTGGGCCTTGCTGAATAACCTGTTGCTTAATGTTGGTCTCGTAAGCAAATGAATGGGAGAATTTACAGAGTTCACCTGCTAGAAAGAATGGGGGACTCAGTGGGTAAAGCTGCCTGTCACCAGGCCTGACCCAAGTGCCATCTCCAGAACCCACATGATAGAAGGAGAAAACCTACTCCCACAATCTGCCCTCTGACCTCCACAAGCACATTTTGGTATGGGTGCGCACATACTCACACATGAACAAAATGTCTAAATTAATAATAACAATAAAAAACAATATTCAATATCACAATCATGGACTAATGATAAGAGACAAGTATTTTTAAGTGTGTCAAAACACACATGTAGTCTGTACTTCAAATTTAGCTCCTATTCTTTCCTGCAATATGGGTTTAAAAAGGAAGCAGAGTGGGGAGTTGACAGAGCAGGGATGAAAATTCCCAGAGAAAGCTGCTCTTCCTCCTCCTGTCCTGAGCACCTAAGAAATGAGCAGGCATACTACTGCTAATTCATGATAAAACACAGTGGAGAAAATGAGACGGCTCCCCAGGAGCTGATATGCAGGCAAAGAGAAAATTAAAAAGCTATGCTAATGCCAATGCTCTCATTTCCCCTCTGCCATGGTGAGGTTGGCTTTGTCAGACATTTGATTAAAACCGCCTCGGAGCAAGAACTTTATACGTTTTTGGGTGCCGTGTAAGTCCAGCTTATTATTGTCTTCATAGTTTTTCCCAAACTACTTTAGAATCTCTGACTCAGCATAGGACTCTCCTGCTTGCTTGGACCAGGAAAACCGGCCATCTATAAAACATCACTGCCCAGAAACAGCCCCACGCTTCGAGGACTCACACGGGTTATGTTTGACCTCAAATTCACTGCAAATCTTGGGACTTGAAAGGATGCAGGGAATAAGCATAGGATGCTGTCTTCATTTCTCTTACAGCTGCTGTGAAAAATACCCTGGCCAAAACAAAAGCAACTTAAGGGAGAAAGGTCTCATTTCTACTTACAGGTGGAGAGGGATATAGTTCATCAGGGTAGAGAGGCCCAGGGTCAGGAGCAAGGCTGGACCATCACATCTCATCTGCACCCAGGAAGCACAGTCTGAACAGGGAAATTACTATTTTGGTTTCGCTTTTAAGATTATTTTATTTATTATGCAAATAGTGTTCTGTCTGCATGTTTGCTTGCATGCCAGAAGAGGGCATCAGATCTCATTATAGATGGTTGTGAACCACCATGTGGGTGCTGGGTATTGAACTTGGGACCTCTGGAAGAGCAGCTAGTACTCTTAACCTCTGAGACATGTCTCTAGCCTGGAAATTTCCATTTTATATGCTTTCCACAAACCTCATTTTTTTTAAAGAAATAATGAGTTTACATCCAGTTACTCTAAATGGCAGAGCTGATACTCCTCCCAAAAGCCATTTAGGTTGTCAAATAAAAGCCAGAGGTGAGATACTTCCCTTTGAGTTGTAGTTAAGGGGTTCCCAGAGACTTCCCGAAAACAATACAAGCTGTTGACATTGCTCTTGGTTGTCCACCAGAGCTTGGTGGTAAGACCCTATTGCTGATGCTATGACACACTTGACCACAGGACATGGGGAAACCAAGCTGGGGCTGACATGGTGCCAGAAGCTGGCTAACTTTCACAATGCCAGAAGATGCCATGCAGGCTGCTGTGGGAGAAGAATAGCCAACAGTTTTACCCAGCTAGGAACTTGTGAGCTACAATAACAACAGACCTGGCAATATATGCAATATAGGCCCAGTGGTGCAATAGTGGGATGGTTATGAACGAACCACTTTCTACTGGATTTCAGGCCTGCTCCACAGGAGGGAACCCATGCCTGGTACTGAAAACTGAGGCAAGATTTGTGACTTCCCAGGGTTGTGGAGCTCAAAAGTACTAAGGGAGAACCTAATACTATTACTTTACCGAGTGGATATAGTATCAAATGACCTTCTAAATATTTATTTTATACCCGCAGATTAATGCAGTTCTTGGCAGAGAAGCTTCTGTTTGCTGTAGACAGCAGTTAATACAGACTTGAAAATGGACACAGAGAATATGGGACCAGTGTTTAGCCCAAAATGGAGTATCTATACACACCCTCTCCCCTCAAGACCCAGGGAACAGTGCAGAAGCAATAAAGGGAAGATGGCAAGAGCCAGAGGCCAGGGAGGATTGCTGTGAAACAGTGTCTCCTGAACTAGCGGAGCGTTTGCACTCATGAGCTCACAGCATCTGTGATTACCTGTGCCCAAGACCTGTACAAGGCCAAGCCAAACCATGTCCCAGCACTGCTGGAGGAGGAGCTGAAGAGGTCCCGCCCTAGGTGAGGAGTTAACAATTAAAGGCGAGAGCTGGTTTTCTCTGGGTGTGTGGCCCTTGGTTGGTTTCCCATGTTCCAGTGGATCATCCCATATCCATGCACTTACAGGCACCACTAAATAGATTCAGTGGCTTACATTCAGGAGGAAGGGGAAAGGATTTGGGAGGTAGACATGGGAATTGGGAGGTAGGTATATAGGAATTGGAGGGGGTAAGGGAGGGGTAGACATGCTCAAAATACATTGTATGTGTTTATGAAATTCTCAATGAATAAATTTTAAATATTACATAAAAATAAACCTTACACTCCTCCCCTAGTGACTTACTCCAGCAAGATCCCCCCATCAAAGATTCCATAATCTTCCCAAGCTTCACCACCAGCAGGGTGTAAGTATTGAAACACATGAGCCTATGGGAGACATTTCACATTCAAACTACAGCAGAGGTCATTTGTAGATTGAAAATGGTGGAAAAGCCTAATCACCTGATCCCTCATTTAATCAGACATTGCTCGGTGAGTTTCTACTCAGGAAACACTGGTCTGGACTACATAACAAGATCGGTAAGCCACAGCTGATCTAAGGCCATGTTTTGTTCAAACTGTGAGCTAGGGTAAATGTGTAACGTAAGGGGGAAAAAGGCAAAGAACATGTGACAGATTGATCAGTGGCAAAGTCTAAAATACTATCTAGCCCTCGACAGGAGGTGTTTGTTGTGTCCGCTATAGGAAAAGATCCAACATGTGAAGAAGCCATAGCCTAGAAAAGCAACTAAAGCAATAATTATCGTCATTTTTCCTTTTATGACAATAATGTCCATAGGGACATTCAAGGAAGACCTTTGACCCAGGTATCTTTTAAACTGGGCCCTAAAAGACAGGAGCTGTCTAGATAGATGGCCCTGCAGGGTACATCAGACCACCTAGGATCAGCCTTGAAGAAGCCTCAGGGCATTGTGGGACTAGTGAGTGGCCCTGGAAAATAAGACAGAAGATTCACAAAGAGAAGAGACTGCATACAAAATGGATCACGGCCAGCTCATACAGGGCTTTTTGAAAAAGGACATTAAACAAATGAGAATGACTGAATGTTGCAGCCCGACAGTTGTCCCAGCCAGTTCTGTGCTTCAGGGAAGTGAATCATCCAAATGCACTGACTGAACATGAGGCGGGAAAGTCAAATAGGATGAGATTGACAATAATCCAGAGCTGAGATGGTGAACATCTGAAGCACCGTTGAGCAGTCACATGGGGAGAGAAAGAACTCTCTCGCCAAGATGCCAACTACAAAAGTGACTGAGCTCGAAAGAGGAAAGACGCAAATAGCTTGGCAGCAACCATTCTGTCAGACTGTGCTCCTCATGTGCACACACATATGCACACATGAGTTTTACTGACTTGAGGTAAAACTATCACTTGACATTTATTTTAATGGGATTTTGCCTAAATAAGATGCCAGTATCTGGGAGCTGTGTCGGGAGGCGAGGGGACAGGACCACACTGTGTGATTCAGTAGATCTTCACACTACAGAAATAGTCCTGTAGGAGTTACGATCCTGCCCTAACCAACACCTCACAAGTACCAACATGCTGGTCTTGGTTTGGTAGCTTGGTCAGTTTGTTGCTTCAAAAACTCAAGTGCTCATTCACAAGGAAGGGAAAGAAGAGAAACAAAGTTCAGCTTCTCCTTCAACCAGTTTAAGGTTTAAAATGCAAACAAGAGCTACATACAAAGTGATGACATACTGATAATACAGAAGTATATTCTTGGAGTACTTGGGAAAAGTTTGTGTTTAGTTTTATGTTACTATTTGAAGTTGAACAATCTCAACAGATGAGCTCACACATTCAACTCTCTTTTTCAACTCCCTTTCCTGAATAGAAACTTCTTTAGAAAATGTGACTTAGGTTTTACTCAGCCATAAAGAAAAGTGAGATTATATCATTTTCAGGAATATTGGTAGAATCTTAAATTATCAGATTAGGTAGAATAAACAAAACCAGAAAGACAAACATCACATCTTTTCTTTCATACATGGAATGTGGGTCATACATGTTTATATATGTGTATGAATATAACATGCAAATAGAAAGAAACTATTTAGGAAGAGGAGGGAGACAAACAGGAGGCAAGGGACAGGAGAGAGTAATTGGGAATGAAAAAGTCAAAGTGCATATTTCGACATAGTGTCATTATAGAACCCACTGCTTTATATAATAAATACACCCTAATGAAAATATCTTTAGGGCTACTCATGAGCTGGGCATATACCTCAGTGCTAGAAATCTTGCCTAGTATAAGAACAGCTGGTGGCTCACACTGTTGTCCCACATTCAGGTGGCCAAGGTGAGAATGTCAGGAGCTCAAGGACAGCACGGGCTACATAGTGACTCTGAAGCAAGCCTGGGTTATATGCGACCCTATCTTTAAAAAAATGCTACCAATGGGAGCTGGAGAGATGGCTTAATGGTTAAGAGCACTGGCTGCTCTTCCAGAGGTCCTGAGTTGAATTCCCAGCAGCCACATGGTGGCTCATAGCCATCTATAATGGGATTTGATGTCCTTTTTCTGGTATTCAGGTTTACATACAGATAAAGTACCATATACATAAAATAAATATATCTTAAAAAAATTTTAAATGCTTTTCGCTATGACCACTTATTATTATTGTTGTTGTTGTTGTTGTACAAAAGTGGGTTTTACTATGATATTTTCATATACATGTAGATATTTTGTGTATGCATATATGTGAATATATATATATNGGCTGCTCTTCCAGAGGTCCTGAGTTGAATTCCCAGCAGCCACATGGTGGCTCATAGCCATCTATAATGGGATTTGATGTCCTTTTTCTGGTATTCAGGTTTACATACAGATAAAGTACCATATACATAAAATAAATATATCTTAAAAAAATTTTAAATGCTTTTCGCTATGACCACTTATTATTATTGTTGTTGTTGTTGTTGTACAAAAGTGGGTTTTACTATGATATTTTCATATACATGTAGATATTTTGTGTATGCATATATGTGAATATATATATATCTATTTTATTTCTTAAGCATAATCTGGGCTTCACTGGAACACACAGTTACTGAGTCCATCTTAAAGTCAAGAGAGTAAAGCCAGAACATAGGATGTAGGGATGTAGCTCCATGGGAGAATGCTTGTCTAGCTTGCCCAGGGCCTTTTTCTATCCAGAGATCCCTCTGAATCCCAAGCCCCAGTGCCCTCAAGGCAGGAGACACGACCCAGCCCACAAGGAATGTTCCAGTAAAGGAAGTAATCAGGGCCGTTAGGCGCACTTTTCTGGACCCTTCTCGTTCTTCGCTGAACAGCACTTACTTCACTTCATGGATTTATAATGCAGCAGTTGCGTTTCAATTTCTCTTGTAAAGCTAGCTGCAGAGAAAAGCCATCAATTAAAACAGACAAAGAGAGACCACAAATTACTTTACCAGTTTCCCCCAAGCTGACAGTCTATAGATTATAACCAATCTTGAAGTGCTTTCCCGGTCAGTTTTGTTAGCCTCATAAGTGTCTGTGCGAAGACCTAAAGCAGGTGACATTTTCGGCCTCATTCCAGAGTTTAAAATTTGTACGACATACCGTAAGCTTATCTACAGTTTTATGAGAATTTCAGTTGAGCTTTTGGGGGTTTGGCCTGTGTGCTGTCGTTCTTCCTTCCCTATGAATACGGTTTTGTTCTGCTGGTCTTTCCCACATCTACTCCCCATAATCAGCATCGTCTGCCCTGACTTATTTATAAACTGCTGTCCGGCTCACACCAGCCTGCCTCACAGCGGACTGAACTTAATCCCCACCGCACCCCTGTCACTGTGGATAGAGAGCTTAGGGAGGCCCTGGGTGGGTTTGTTCTCTAGGGGAGATCTTCTGGTGAAAGGGTGGGATTGGAGAGCGGCGGGTCGGGATTAGTTTCTGGCAACACAGCTTCACAACGAGTCATCCCACGCCAGTGATGGAACGGCCGAGCAAGGCTGCAGGGATGCATCGCGGTGGGCGGCAGATAGGACTGCCCAGAGACAGAGCGGTGACACCTTGACACCAGCCACAGACCTCGTTCTGTCTCTTCAAAATGCTGTCCAAAGATCTCCTTATCAACTGACAAAATTTGAGGCTCCTGCGGGGCCAAGGTACTTCACATATTCACCTCCCGGTAAGAAGCGTGGAGAGAAAGACTCCTCTCCAGCAAACTCGGAGACCTTCTCCTAGTTCTGATGGTACCTGTAGCTAGCTGGGTGGTCTTGTTATATGACATCCATGAGTCCCACTCCTACCACTGTACATAAAGAAGTCATAACTCAAATTCTGACAGTGCCATGGACCCATGATCAGGGTGGAGCTGGTAGTCTTGATACAGGTATGGTGCTCCTTCTAAAAGCTTCTTTTGTCTAGCTCTGTCTACAATCTTCTTCCAAACTCTTTGCTTCTGCCAACACAGTCAGAAGCAAAGAGTTTGGAAGAAGAAAAAAAGAAATAAAAAAGAAACATTCTCCCCCAACTAAATTAAATCTCACCGCTCCAAAATAATAAGATGCTATAGAAAGAAAATATCAACACCACCACAAATCAACATCTGAGGAACAGCCCAGAAAACATCTGGAAAACAGCATTAAAATGAACCGCGAGATAAAATATTTGATTTCCCACTCACTGATGTTACTAACTGCGAAAGCAGTTAAAAAGTCTTCCGAGGAATATCTTGGCACGCGATGAACAGCAAGAAAGCCAGCTGTTTGCACTTGCTGCATAGCCAGTGCCAATGCACACACTGGAACCCACTGTCTGCAAAGCACGGAGAGCAAACCACACAGTGCGTGGAGGGGTCCTGACCCGGCTGGAAGGCTCCATCTGGCTGCCCGGCCTAAATGACAGGCAGATGCGTCCTTTTACTGCGGCAGCCCACTTATGGGGAGGCAGTCTTGTGAGATGTGTTTCCTTGCTGTATTCTCCTTCGTTTGCTTTTACTGGAATTTTATATTGCGGTCTGGAGAGAACTTCTATTCCAGGCAAGAGTTACTCTAAACCATAACAGATGTTGAAAACACCATGAAACTGGCCCCCAAAGAGAAGGGGTTGGGGAGTTCCAGGAAGACCGTACCAGTGATAGACAAGAGGCCCCAGCTGAACAGGCATGAGGAGAGAGAAGCAGCGAGGTAAGGTGTGTGGCTCTGCAGTAGAGCACTTGGTGGCAAGTGTGAGGCCCTGCTTTGATCCCACGTAGAAGGAAGGAGAGGAAGAGGAGAAAGGAGGAGGAACAGGAGGAGGAGTGGGCTGCAGCAAGCTTATGCTAAAGTCAGATCATATGTACCCTTCCAATCCCTACCTCCAGAGGACCATGGGGGATGGGGAATATAGCTCAGTGGCAGAGTGTTTGACCAGCAAGCATGAGGCCCTAGGTTCAGTTCTTAGCACTGTAAATTAGTAAATAAATATAAGGGAAATCCATTTTTAAAAAATGGGGGGTCCTGAGGATTGCACCCATGTCAAAACTGATCTGTTGAAAAAAGCTAAGGAAGCTTTGCAATACTGAAGGGAAAGAGTGGACAATAAATGTCCTTGCGATGCTGCGAAAGCACCTATTAAAATCAGCGAATCTTTCTCATTTAGGAGAAGGCAATCATTTCGCTGAATGATTAATTGTTGATTCCCTCATATGTACGAGGGAAGGTTTAAGGCTGGTCTTGGGGGACACAGTGAAGAGAAAACGTCATGGCTTGTTATGAAGTGTACATTATTCAAGTATCTGTCACCTGTGACCATCAATGTTATGAAAACTGAGAGTATCTGTGGAAAAGGCATTTCCTCTGCTTTATCTACAGACTGCAGAAACGTTGGGATTATGTGAGTAAGGATCTCTTCACTCCAGATTAGGCACAGGTGACAGGCCAAAGAAATGATTCCACCCATGTCTAGTTTAGTGAACCAGTAGGTTTATTCGTGTTCTTCCCAGAAGCATGGGTGACTCCATGCAGTTTTGTTACAAAATAGCCCAGCCCAGCACAAATGATTGCCCATGAGCACTGTGTCTCTAGAGCTCTTGGCATGACTTAAATGGCTGCTGGGCCAATGGGAGGGTCTCCTCATTTCTGCTTACAGAACCTTGGGAGGGTCCTTGTGAATCTTGTAACTTTAGGAGTTTCCTGAGCCTTGTAAGCTTCCTTCGTTTCTTGACTCTTATGGGCCTCCTCCACTCCTTGGAACGGAGTGCTTCAATTCAGAGAAAATAGACGCTCAACGGTAGCTCTAGCCGACCTGAAGCTCACTGTGTAGTCCAGATTGTCCTCTAATTCTGGCCTCTGCATCCAAGTTGCTGCCATTACTGTGGCATATGCCAACGTGCTGAGCTGAACGCTAATTTTTTAGTTAGTGATAACAAGATTAGATTTGGTGTCAGGGTTGTGGCACACACCTTAAATCCCAGAACTCAGGAGGCAGAGGCAGGCAGATCTCTGTGAATTTGAGGCCAGACTGATCCACAGAGTGAGTTCCAGGACAGACAGCACTGTTACACAAAGAAACCCTGTCTTGAAAAACCAAAAAAGAAAAGAAAGAAAAGGAAAGAAAAAGATAGGGACCCAGCACCTATAAAATACCTATACACAAAAAAATAAAAAGAAAGGCTAAATATCAAAGGATGAGGAAGGACACATTAAAAACACCCAAAGGAAATGGAGTTATGGTAGCAGATATAAAGCTAATTGTTTCTCAACCTCTGCCATGAATGTTTAAGGTTTTAGTAGTTGGTAAGTGTACAAAATATATTCAATAGTGAAAGTAGGAAACAGGTTCTATTCCAAAGGTTACACTAAGTGTATGGAAGTTCACCAAGCTGGAGAGTCTTCGGTCTGTTTAATTTCAGTGTGTGACCCTTTTTTGCAACTTTTTAAATAAAGTTTAATATACTTTTAAGTACAATGTTTAGAAATCTAAACAAATCTCTCTTTTCTCCAATCCAAGGCACTTTGTGTTTTTGTGATGAGAAAGAGTACCTTTTAAAACCTTTTTGTCTGCTATTTCCTTTCCCAAAGACACTCTGATGCACTATCAGTCTTGGCAGCCATTGACTTGGCAAAGTCTGGGCACTGCCCAGAGCAGGCACTTGCAGAATATGTGCTATCCCAATTCAGCTAGTGTTCATCTGTAATCTCAGTGCCCAGGAAGCAGAGGCAGGTGGATTAAGAGTTTGAGGCCAGCCTGAGCTACATAGTGAGCTCCTGGTCAGCCTGACCCACATAGTCAGAACCAAAAGTCACCCACCCAATGAAAAGGGGTTTTAATGTGTTACATGGTTCAGTGGCTAAGAACACACACTGTCCTTGCAGAGAACAGGAGCTTGGTTCCCAGCACCTCAGGCTGCTCACAAGCACTTATGACTCCAGCCAGAGGAAGCCTATGCCTCTGGCATCTGAGAGCATTCACACACATGTTCACAATTCCCCCATACACATATATACACATAATTTATAATAAAATAAACCTTAAAAATTCTAATTCTGTAGTGGACTTATGAAGCGGTGCTGAAAACACCCTCTTTTACAACTTTATCAGAAAGCAGGCTAGAACCTTCCAATACTGGTTTATACTAGCTTGGTGTCAAATGCCCTCTACCAGATTAGTTTAAACAGAAAGAGGGGTTAGTTCTATACACTAACAGGAACAGTATGACAACTGAGAGCTTGGAGCTGGCTGGCATCAAGCCATTCTGGCTGAGAGCCATTCTCTGCAGCCCTCTCTGAGAGGGCATCTCATTTAGTCTTTTTCCTAATTAAAAGGCAGAGGAAGGACCTGAGTCTTCATCCCTACAAATCCAGAATCCATAACCCATCGACTGCAGAGAAACTCCCAATTAAAACTGCATTATTTTACTCTCAGTCCTGAAGCAAGACTGAAGAGACTCTGCTTGTTGCTGTTGTTTAGTTTTACTGTTTGTGTGGCATGTGTGTGTATGTGTGTGTTTGTATGCATGTATGTGTGCATGTTCACAAGCATGTGTGTGAGCTCCTGTGGAGGTCAGAGGACAGCTTTCATGAGTGGATTCTCTCCTTCCACCTTGGAATCTGGGTATCAAACCCAGGTTACCGGCCTTGCAAGGCAAATGTTTTTACCTGCTGAGCCATCTTGCCCACCCTGATTTGCTTTTCTAGGAGTCAAGAATTTTGCTTGTTGAGTACCTCACTCATAGTCCTATGAACATGCAGCAAAATTCAGTGAATGCATGAAAAAGCATCCTGCCTGTAACTATGAGGAAGTGGGATGAGAGGAGGTGAACAAAGGAAACCAAGTGTAACCAGACAGAAGTCACCAAGTTGCCAGGTCAGAGGCCTACAGTCTGGTCTTCTAGGAACATACCTCTAACTGTTGGACTTGCCCTAATTCTAAGCATTGAGCAATCCAGTGTAGAGGGAGTCAGGTCCAATGTGACTTGCCGCCACGAAGGTCTTAGAACGCATCCTAGTCATACAAGGAGACGCTACCTTGTCCTATGTAGCTTACTTAGTAGCAGTTCATCAGCTATTAGAAGATCACATTACATTTTCTCCAGCAATACTTGCTAGAGCACAGCAAGAAAGTCTCTATTCAGGAATTGGCACAAGGTTAGAGCCCACGACAGTGGGGCCCCACGAGAGGGGCATAAGATGGGCTCACTCAAAGATAGCATGGTAAGTAGGAATTTGTGACCAGGGTGGGGTTCCGTGGGTAAAAATCCACTAATAGAGAACCTGGGGGTAAAGACAGTACTGGCTAAGCCAGACCAACGGGAAGCTTGCCGAAGCAGGTGAGGGTCTGCCATCACCTGGAGCGTGAAGCTGGTGAGAGAATGACGATGTGAGACGTTCAGGGGCGGAGTTCTCACCGGAATGCCGGGGCTAAAATTGTCCTTTACAAGAACGAACACAGACACTCCCCGGAGAAGGTTCAGAAGCGTGAGTGGGGTTTGGGCAAGGAAAGAGCTTTCTCACAGTCTTGCAGGTGATGGCATCAGGGAAATACACAGGCTGATGATTTCTACGCTGGTTTAATAACTTTTTAGATCTGAATTTTAAGAATTAATTTGTTTCACCATTTTAGGAAAATGTCACAGATGAATTTGTATTGATGTCGTTCCCCACCCTCTCTGTACTAGATCTCCTCCATTGCATCCCCTCCACTCTTAAATTCATGGCCTCTTCTTCTTTAGCTGTTGTTGTTTTGTGTTGTCTTTTTTTTTTGGAGACAGGGTTTCACTATGCTGTCTCACCCTGGCTGGCCTGAAACTCAGTGTATAGACAAGGCTAACATTAAACTCATAGAGATCCACTTGCTTCTCCCTCCAGAGTGCTAAGATTACAGGCATGTGCCACCTTGCCTCGATTCTTTAATTATTGTTGTGGGGGGGGAGATATATTGTTTTTATTTACAATGCATTGTGATCACAGTCATCTCTCATCCCCTCCCACTCACTGGCCCTTCTTCCCAGCTACTCCCCTTCCTACCCCCGCTGGTCCTTCTTCCCAGCTAGTCCCCTTCCTACCCCCACTGGTCCTTCTTCCCAGCTAGTCCCCTTCCTACCCCCACTGGCCCTTCTTCCCAGCTAG